>JAAOWG010000348.1:0-22516 GCA_036491945.1 Paranurophorus simplex
AGCAGAGTTTAATCTGTAAGTAGTTTGTTTCTGTTTTCTGACATTTCTTTGTTCTTCATTTTCATTATCTCTTGTTCTGGCCATCCTAATTGCATCCAGTGTTGGACGCTTGGGGGATGGTTCACGTGAACTTTCAGAACTTAACTCTTCACGATTAGTGAGGATTTGTTTTCTCCTTCCCATTTTTTTAGTTTTCAAATTAATTTATCAGCGCTCAGTAATGTCACTCACAGTTTAGGTGAGGTTCGTATATACCACTAATGGCTCAAGTTTATGCCACTTAGGGCTAAAGTAGAAGTCGCTTAGGACTTTAAGCAATGCCACTTAAGGCTTTAGTTTATGCCACTTAGGGCTAAAGTAGAAGTCGCTTAGGACTTTAAGCAATGCCACTTAAGGCTTTAGTTTATGCCACTTAGGGCTAAAGTAAAAGTCGCTTAGGACCTTAAACAAATGCAACTTAGTGCACGGGATCAACCACCAAATAATTCTGTTGAAAAAAAATAGTTTTAAAACTAAAGTTAGTTTGATTATTTTTTACCCTTAAACTTGAAAAAGGAAAACTAATTGGTTGATCAAAGGGAAAGGCTGTATTATTTTCAACCTGCAAGTTCAAAATATAAAAAGTTTATATGGGTATATATATATTTCTTACCTTCAAGCTTTGGCTCTTAAAATAAGAATATATTGGATCCTCCCACTCAAATTCAGTAGCGTAGAATATTTGTCCCGCGACAAAACTTGTTATAATTGAGCTAAGATATATCTGGAAGGGCTCCAACTACAATCAGTTTTTTATCCCCTTTATCCACACCCTCTGGAAAAACAATAAAACCTCAAACACTTTGATGTATTCTTACGCTTATCTGCGACAAAATATGCTTCAATCTTTTAGAATATTTGTCCCGTGACAAAACTTGTTATAATGAAAATGAAATTGAGCAAAGATATATCTGGAAGGGCTCCAACTACAATCAGTTTTTTATCCCCTTTATCCACACCCTCTGGAAAAAACAATAAAATCTCAAACACTTTGATGTATTCTTACGCTTATCTGAGACAATATGCTTCAAATTCTTAGAATATTTGTCCCGTGACAAAACTTATGAAATTTTTTGTAATAATGAAAGTTTTTTTAAAATAAATGATGATGCTTTATTTTGTATTTGGCGGTTTTGGGGAAATGTGATTCATGTGATTAGTTAGCGCGAGGGTTTAAATCCGAACATCTCACGGCTATTAGTATATCTGATGATAAGATGGGCCTCCCAGCCAATTGGTTGGGTTGTCCTAAAATGTGTGAAGACCTTGCTGGAAATTTATTTTTAACGTTTAAAACTCCACTTAGCTCTAATCTTAATAAATCAGTTGCAGCTGATGAAAGATTTGGTCTGGAGGATGTTTTCGCCAAGGTTGCAGAATTGGGGGTAAGTTCCTTCATTATCTCGCTTGTTCGTAGCTTTTTTTATCTTTGTTTTTTCCAGAGAAAAGAGATATTATGGATTGATTTAACAAATACAAATAGATATTATGACAGGTGCTAACCCAAGGGCTTTTAAACTTTAATCTCTTTTGTTTTAAACTGCAGAAATGAAGTGATATCAAAGGGATTCCTTTATACTAAAATGGGATTAGAAGGACGAGGCATTCAACCCTCTGAAAAAGAAAGACAAGCTTTCTTGACTGCTATTGACAATTTTTTAAAAAGTCACCCTCAAGGCCTTGTTGCCCTTCATTGCACTCACGGATTAAATAGAACAGGATACCTTGCATCCTATTATTTGATGATGAGAAAAGGGCTTTCCGCACCCTCCGCCATTTTGGAATTTAGCAGATCCCGACCCCCAGGAATATATAGAAAAGAACATTTACAAAATTTATTTCACCTATGGGCAGGAGGAGACACTCATAATTTGGACAAAATCCCCGTCCCCCCTACCCCCTTGTGGATTTCTAAACATAAAACAAACAAAAGAACTGGAAGTGATACAAATCACAGGAAAATCCTGCATCACGAAAGAAACCATCGAGATCGACGGAGTAGAAATGAAGCAGAAGAGAGTAATAGATCTTATTCTAATTCTTATGATAATAGGCCTTATTGGGATGATTGGGATTCTCATTATCAAGCTTCAAGATCATCATCATCACGTGCAAGAATAATTGAGCCGGATTACACAAGAGATTATTTGTATAATAATTTTGAGGGTCCAACCAGAAGGGATGGTGGTAGAAGGGATAGAAGGTCCTCTCGTACCCCTTACGAAACAACTACTCCTTGTTATAACAATTCCAAAAGAGAAGCGGTAAGAGAACGTTCCATACCCCATCATCCCACATCATACCGTAACAATCAAATTCCAAACATCCCACGTAACAACAGACTCAACAAGGATTAAACGCTCTAACGTCATTTATTAAGAAAATGTCCATAAATAAATGTTAAACTCTTGAATTGAGTTTCTAATCAGACTGATCTTCATCCCCTTCCTCCTCCTCTGGACTCTTGGCCTTCTTCATTTTCCTTGCCTTGATATCCGCAAGGGTCTGTTCAATTGTTCTTTTATCTTTTTTATTGTCACTTGTTACATATCCATATGTTCGCTGTGTTTGAGTACTTTGTGCATCATCCTTAGAGACGCCCAGCCCTCTCAAATGTTTCTCATACTTTTGTAGATATTCGGGTGGCTGCTTCCTTTTCTTGCCTTTTGTTGGGGCTTCTTCAACTTCCTTTTCTTCTTCAGTATCGTCGGATTGACACTCCCACTTTGGATCATAGACCTCTCCTCTTTTTAAAGCTGTCAATTCCGGTTCAGAGGGCATCCCTTCATTTGATTTAAAAAAAATTATTACAACCAAAATATTTTAAAGAACCTTCAGGCTTAAACACGATCACATGTCGATCAACTTCTTCTGTTCCAAATGAATGGGCCAACAGTCCTGCCGTATCTGCGATATCATGTCTAAAACCCACAGAAAAAAGCAATTAACAATTAACCCTTAGGTACGCATCCCTTCTTCTTCTTACAATATAGCCCTGGAGACCTTATCCATTGTTTCAAATACGAGCCGTAGTTGTGTATCATTGGAGCTAAATGATGTAATCCTCTCGGTCACATTCTTTCGAAAGGCTTTAACCCTTTGTTCCTTTTCCTCCTGCTCCTTCTTCATCTTTTCCTTTTGTTCTTCAAAGAACAAAGATATTTAAATACTTAATCCAACTGGACTCTCATTCATTCATCTTACTATCCCTTCGCTTCCTTTCTTTTTCGTCAATTGCAGGAGGAACTTCCATCCTTTTCATTATTGAACCCAAGATATCCATTGTTGAAGGGCCCAAACAAGTAATTGTTGATGTTGAACAATCAAACTGAAAGTTGACAAAGTTGCCGGTTTTTTGGGCCAAGAGGAGCTTATTGAGACATTCATTAATTCAACTGCTCTGCTGCTTTTGATTGTTTTTGTTTCTACATTTTAAATAGATTAGAAATGTTGAGAAGCGTTTCCCAACGGTTGGTTGTCTGTTTCCTCCTTAAAAAGAGGGCTTACCACAGCATCAAATACATGAAGGAAGGGAGGATTGCCCATATCTTGCTGAATCGACCCCAACGTCTCAACGCCATAGATCATCACATGCCTTTTGAGCTTCAAAAAGCCATCCAAAGGGCCAATTGGGATGACCAAATACACGCCATCTTATTATATGGAGAGGGAGGAGCTTTTTGTTCAGGATATGATCTTAAAACCTTTGCAGAAGAGCAAGAAGACGAAGAAGAAGATGAGAAAAATGTTGAGAAGGAAGAAGAAGATCCTTCTCCTCCAAAATATGTTAATCAGTCCATGCCATGGGACCCTTCCCTTGACTATCAGTATGTTAACAATTACCCATTTACAGTTACAACCCTTATATATTATTCCACCCTTTGTTTAAATAGATTCATGTGGAGTGCTACACAAGCGTACATGGAGATCTTCCGAAGCAACAAGCCGGTCGTTGCTAAAATCCAAAGGGTGGCCATCGGAGGTGGGAGTGACATCGCTCTAGCTTGTGATGTGACATTCATTGAAACAACGGCAGTAATAGGCTACCCCCCTTCAACCATTTGGGGATGTCCCACCTCCGCATTTTGGTATTATCGTCTAGGGATGGAACAAGCTAAACGAATATTGTTCACTGGACAAATATTAAGCGGAACAAAGGTTATTTTGTCTTCAAAATATTTGATTTGAATTCAGTATTTAATTCTAAAAAAGGCAGCTGAAATTGGTTTAATTGGGGAAGCCCTTCCCCCCTCGGAACTGGATCAAAGGGTCAATCAATTCATGGAAAGATTAGCCACCGTCCCTAAAAATCAACTGTGGTATTCAAAACTTGTTGTAAATCAAGCCGTGGAAGAAGCAGGGCTCAACTCCTCCCAACGCCTCTCCACAATATTTGATGGGATGTCCCGACACTCTCCGGAAGGTCTACTGTTTCAAAAACGATGTGAGACCGTTGGCTTTAAAACGGCCGTTCAAGAAAGAGATGAAGGGAAAGAAACGCCTTGGTCACATCTTCCAAGAGGAAGAAAAGATGGGAAAAAATAAAATCATTAAAAAAGAGTTATCTTTTTAATGACAAAGATTTATTAGGATCATGACCCTCAACTCTTGCCAAATTTGCCCACACAACAACTTTTATGTTCCAACTTCAGAACAACACGACGTGATGAATTAGTTGAAAGAGGAGAGAGAGAGAACTGAAAACAAGGCAATTAAGGGGACCCTCTCTGTGATCAGGAACATTTCATAATCTTGTGACATCATCATTGACCCTGTTGTATGTGTTGCAATAATTCCACAGTTTGTCGGATACCTCCTTTTCCTTTTGTACATGGCAATGTGTAGAAATTGTTGAGCAAGGCCACTCGTCCATTATCATTTATTGATTTATTCTTATCTGAGTCAAAACACTTGAAAAGTTTTTAATTTTTTTCTCCTCATCAACAACCTTTGTCACTCTCTCGACTCGTGTGGACGTTTAAAGATGCAAGAAGAACAAGAAGAGCAGGTTGGGGTTGTTGATGAAGATCCCTCTCAAGGGGTTGTAGAACCCTTCCTCAAGGAAAATCAAGGACTTCCTAAAAACGTGTCATTCTCTTATTTGGAACCTCCGGGAGGAAACTCCAAACCCACCTCAAGGAAGGCAAGCAATGTCTCATTTCATTTTGGAAGTACAAAGGTAAATAAATAAATAATAAATTAATTATACATTAATTTAATATTGCAATTTAATGCATGTAGTCCATTGATGTCGTCTCCCTTCAAATCTATCCGATAAACACACTTGACGAAGAGGGGGATAGGTAGGAAGAAAGTCTTTTAAAATAATTATGTACAACGTTTTAAGAGGGCCCTTAATTTAATAATAATCCAACATTTGTAGCCTCAACAATAATGACGATGGGGGGGATGGTAAAGAGGTGATTAATCGGACGGGATGGCGTCGCTACCTTGGAATCCTATTTACCCTCCTTTCCATAAATCTTTTGTCTTTAACGACCTCCATCATGAAGCGTCTTGCACACATTCATCCCTTCAATGTTGGGATTTGGTGTGCTCCTGCGGCCCTTGCCCTTACCTTCCTTGCAATGATTTACACGATTTATGGGGAAAAGAAATCCGTGACGGAGGGCATCCGACCACTCTCCTCCCATAAAAAGGATCTATTCCTTTTATGGATCAGAGCAATCATTAACAGCCTTGCCACCTACTGTACTATGGAGGCTTTTAAATATGTGACAGCATCGGAAGTCCGGACCGTCGTCGCTGGTGCGGTTATAGTCATCTACATCTTTGGATGGATGTTTCTCGGGGAGAAATGTGGGATTGTGCCGGTAATTGTGGCATTAGTTGCATTGTGTGGGATTGGGATTATGACTCGTCCCCCCATCCTTACGGGAGGACAGGAATTTAAAAAAGAATCCCTTGTAAGGCTCAAAATCTACTAAACAAATGGGACTTAAGGGAAGGGACTAACGATATTATGCTTTCAGTATGGAATTGGCTTCTCATTTGCTGCCATGTTTCTTATCTCAATGAATTTAATTATCATCCGCTATCTAAATCAGATACATCATGGACTTACAAACTTGTTTGTTTATGTTTGGAGTTTGATTCAAGGGTTGGTCCTCGCTACGGCCTTTGGAGTGTTTAAAGTCCCCTCTTGGACGGATTTAGCGGCCCTTCAAGCGGCTGGGATTTGTATTGCTCTTGCCTTAGCCTTCCTTGTTCTAGCCCTGCAAAGGGAGGAAGCAGGGATGGTGGCCTTGGGTAAGCCCTATATAAAAAACCTTCATCTACATCCTAAGATAACCTTGTATCAATTATTGTATTGTAGTGCGAACGAGTGAAGTTATCTTTGTATTCTTTTGGCAATGGGTTATCGTCGGAACGTATCCAGACCTTATAAGGTAAACATTTCCACCCGTTTTTTTGATGACCCTTCCCATTAATTTTTGTACTAGTGTGGCAGGGGCTTGTTTGGTTGTTTCTGGAGTTATGGCCGTCACAATGAGGACCTGGCTACAATCTCTTCCCAAAGAAGACAAACGAAGGAAGATGTTTGGATTTTTATTGTTTTAATTTAAATCATCAAGGGTTAGCTCAACCCCCATTGTTTTCATAAATAAAAAACCTTTATTTTAAAAATTACTTGACACCATTGAGCCTTGGGATTGTTGCATTATATAATTGAACTTGAAATACTTTGAGTTCCAGCCATTGTGTGTCCTCTGACCTTGCCCTTGAATTACTTAAATTACTTAAACCCCTGTTTTGGGATGTACAACGTTCATTTGGTATTTGGAGGATGAAGGGGCTAAGCTTGATTTATTTGGCGTTGGGAGCAGCATTCCTGTTGATGGGCGTTGAGGCTCAACCTGACTGGCCTGACTGGCGTGACTGGCGCGACTGGCGCGGACGGCAGGGCGCTCAGGCTCAACCTGACTGGCGCGACTGGCGCGACTGGCGCGGACAGCAGGGGGCTCAAATTGAGGGGCCTGACTGGCGCGACTGGCGGGGACGGCAGGGTGGTCGGGTTAGAGATTCAATTATTTTTATGCAATGATGACAATGATAACCCTTTGGAATTGGTGCAGATCCAGTGTGCTCGTCGCGGTCATATTTGTCCTGGGCCTCAGTATCTCGAGAGCAACTGCTGCAATAATATGAGATGTCAGCGTGTGAGGGGAAATCAATTCCTAACCTGCGGTAAGGAACGTTGGAGTCTTATCAACGTTACATTATTTTTACATTACACAGACTAGCCCTGCGGGCAGAAATGAGTCCAATTCCAACGCACTTTTAACTACATATTACATTGTTTGTATCATTTTGTATATGTGGACAGCTCTGAATTTGGGAACTGTCATCTTTCATTCATAAACTACGTGATTAAAATAATGTATTCTTCCACGACAACCATGCATTTCATCTACAGCCGCTTGATGCAACGTTATGCAACGTTATAAATCCTTCATCCCCTTCCATCCTCATTCTGACTCATTCATTCCTTATACTTAGGATTTAATTTTTGGGACTCCACCACCACCAGTTGAATCAACAACAAACCCACACACTCCTTCATTTCACAAAGTGATCTACAATAAAATTATTTTAAAACATTGTAATATCCCTTCCCAAGGGTGGTTATGCCTGTTATCATAATTGATGAGGGTCCAGGGGGTGCGGCTGCTCCACAACAAGGGCAACAACAACCCCTTCAAATTGCGGATCTCACACACTTTCAAACACCCAAGGGTTGGATGAAAATTGCTCAAATTGTCCTGGGCATCGTGACCCTTTGTGTAGGGCCCCCCTTTTGGTTAAAAATTGTTTCATGGCTCGCCCTTTGGGTAAGAAGATAATATAAAAAGGCCCTTTGACAAGGATAAACAATATATTCTTTGTCCTTATGAAGGGCACCGTCCCTTGGTGTTGGATCTATTTCTTTCAAATCAACAAACGCTATGCTGTCAATCCTCCTTGGATTGTGTTGGAATTTTATTTTACGGGAGGTGCCTTCGTTGGTTATGCGGTGATGACGCTTATCACCTTCATAACATTCTTTATTGCATCCGCCGTAATGATAACTTATCATCTCCTTGTTCATCCTGTATTGATACATTGTATGTTATTTTTTTGCAGATTTGTGGCCTATTGACAACATTAGCTTATGGAGCTGGGGCTTATATCCTCTTTTTGGAATGGAGGGCATGGCGATTGAATCCCGTGAATTCAGCAACCTCTGTTCCAAAATAAACCACACCCCTTTTTGTTCACCCTGTTTTGGGTGGACAAAGAAGCAATAATACACAAAAAAGACTCAAAAAAACATTGTTTAACCCCCATTGTTGTATGCACTCAAAAAACGATAGAAAACTAATAATGAGCAATTGTTGCAGCCTTTTGTTACCCATTGATATGCAAACTTTTTTCTTATATTTCAATAAATAATTTTATACTAATCCCATCATCCTTTTCCAACACGTGTGTGTGGGTGTGCCCAACAAAGGTTGTAACCACATTTTCCATCAATCTGCCATGCTGGCTTTTTGTTAATTGATTTCAATTCCCCTTTCCAGCAGCATTGTAGTATATGCACCAGCATCTCTGGAACAGAATGATTTAATTGAAGGCCAAACCACAATGTAATTCAACCCTTTATTATCATCATCCAAACAACATATTCAACATCATTCACAACATCATCTCCTCAACATTAAGATGAGCTTCATTCGAAAATCTCTTCAAAAATATCCCTTGCTGTCAAACTGCTGCATTTACGGCTCCCTTTACTTTACAGCAGAATTTTCACAACAGACCCTTTTACGCAAAGTTCTTGTAAGTCCCTTGAGGCCCCTTATTATTATTATTACAACACTTGTTATTTTGTTCCAGCCCAAAGAAGGGGAAAAGAAAGGGTACGATCTTGAAGTTTTAAAACGCTATGGCTTCGTAGGAACCTTCGTGTTGGCCCCCACTTTACACTATTGGTATAAATTCCTTGATGGACGATTTGTGGGAAGGGGTGGAGCCCTTGTCCTTAAAAAATGTTTAATAGATCAATTCTTCTTTACCCCCCAACTCCTTGCCCTTTTTTACATTACAATGAGTGTACTTGAGGGAAGGGAGGATCCCTTGGAAGAGTTAAAGAACAAATTCATCCCCACATTTATTGTGAGCAGTTGTTTTTGGTTGCCTGTTCAAGGGCTCAATTTTTCCCTCATCCCCCCAACCTACAGGGTCTCATATATTGGGGGTGCGAGCCTCATTTGGGCTAACATCCTTTGTTATGTTAAAAGATCCTAAAAGGAATAAATACAAAAGCTAATGGAATCATGCATTTATTTCATCAGCCATAGTGAATGAATGAAAGATGGTTCAAAGGGCCAGAGGTTGAGACACAAATTGATTTCAAAATAAAAGTTGAGTTTGTGGGTTCCAAGGGCTACACTGTAAAATGTAGATAAGTATAAAGTATAAAGTATAGGTAATAAGGAAAGGGCCTTACGGCAATGTTGGTCTTTAACTCCAGTTTGACGCGTACATGTCAAGCCAGAGCAGCAGTTACTTTGAAAAGTATGGTGACCCTTGCATCTACCTCCTCGTGTCATACAGTACTGGAATGGATTGTTGAGGGGCTTATCATATTGGAAATAATCAATGATCTCACCCCCCTCCTGCCCCCCATCCTTCCCCAAGAACGATGCCAATCAAACCAGTCAGTCCAGTCAGGTTGAGCCTCAACGCCCATCAACAGGAATGCTGCCAACGCCAAATAAATCAAACTTAGCCCCTTCATCCTTCAAATACCAAATGAACGTCGTCAATCCCAAACAGAGGTTTAAGTAATTCAAGGGCAAGGTCAACACACAATTCAACCCTGGGTTCCAACGTTCAACGCTGTACAGTATTTATGAAAACATGAGGGTTAAGCTAACCCTTCATCATTTGAATTGAAACCATAAAATTTCAAACAGTTTCCTTCCTTTGCTTTTTGTCTTCTTTGGGCAGTCAAGATTGTAACCAAGTGGGACTGCCCCCATGAACCAACCAAAGGCGCCCCTGTTTGATTAAATCTGAAAATTTGACCTTTCACCTTTTTTAAAGGTCCCAGCTCAACTTTAGCTCATCCTTATGGGCATCTTTGTAATCAGGTCGAGAAGACCTTTCCAATGATAATGATACCCATGTTGATATCGGTTGACATTTGAACTTTGGACCCTGAAGGTCGCAGTTCCCTTACGGTCTGACCTGTAGTACCCATATTCGAACTTGACCTCCGCTTTTATTTGCAAATCTTAAGTTTAAGGATTCAAGACGATCGGCTTGAAGGATTTTTGAGTTATCATGCCGACAGACGGACGGACGGACAGACAGACAAAGCATTCACATTAAGCAGCTCACTTCTTTCGCTACTTAATAAAATGAGTAAGATTTGGTTGCAGTGGAATAATACATTTATTTAATCAGTAGTTTATGAATGAAAAGATGTTTAGTTGCCAGAGGTTGACATACAAAAAGATTCAAAATAAAAGTTGAGAGGTTGTTTGATCCCTGGGGTCCAAGGGCTACACTGTAAAATGTAAAGATAAGTATAAAGTATAAGATGTAAGGGGTAAAGGGCTTTACGGCAATGTAGGTCTTTAACTCCCGTTTGACGCGTACATGTCAAGCCAGAGCAGCAGTTACTTTGAAAAGTGTGGTGACCCTTGCATCTACCTCCTCGTTTCATACAGTACTGGAATGGATTGTTGAAGGGCTTATCATATTGGAAATAGTAAATGATCTCACCCCCCGACCACCCTGCCCTCCCCGCCAGTCCCGCCAGTCGCGCCAGTCAGGTTGAGCCTCAACGCCGCGCCAGTCGCGCCAGTCGCGCCAATCAGGTTGAGCCTCAACGCCGCGCCAGTCACGCCAGTCAGGCCAGTCAGGTTGAGCCTCAACGCCCATCAACAGGAATGCTGCTCCCAACGCCAAAGAAATCAAGCTTAGCCCCTTCATCCTCCAAAACCCAAATGAACGTTGTACATCCCAAAACAGGGGTTTAAGTAATTTAAGTAATTCAAGGGCAAGGTCAGAGGACACACAATGGCTGGAACTCAAAGTATTTCAAGTTCAATCATATAATGCAACAATCCCAAGGTTCAATGCTGTCAAGTAATTTTTAAAATAAAGGTTTTTTATTTATGAAAACAATGGGGGTTGGGCCAACCCTTGATGATTTAAATTAAAACAATAAAAATCCAAACATCTTCCTTCGTTTGTCTTCTTTGGGAAGAGATTGTAGCCAGTTTTTATTCCGACGGACGGCATAGCGGAGGTTACATAATAAGCCCTGACTCGGGCTAAAAAAGTGAATGGAGGAAGAAGAGATGCAACAATTGATGTCATTGTCATTATAATGCATTAGGTAACGCTCTCTCTTCTTCCTCTCTCTTCTTCATCTGGCTTGACTCCAATGTCCTACGTCTACATTGGGATGGAACATTGTCAATAAAAATCTCTTGGACACTTGAACCATTTTCCTTGTTCAAAGGGATTGAGTGTAGACTTGAGGAATAAAATGGTAAGATTTTTTAAAAAAAGTATAAGATTTGCAACAAAGGCTTTGTTTTTAGGTTGGCAAGCATTTCCTTGCTTTTATTTTGATTGTCATTGTTGTTGAAGGGGGGTTGGTTAAAAATGAAACTATTTCCATCTCATCCTCCTCCTCATCCTCCGCCAAAAAAGGGAAGATTGAGGGAGATGGAGGAATGGGAGGAGGTGCTGAGGATGATGGTACAAAAAGAGTTGGAAAAATCCTGTACACAGCCCCCTATTCCAATGTTAGGATAACTAAACATCAAAAGTCACTATTCCCTTCAAAATATCACACAAAAGCTCCTTCCTCGGGGGTGGGAGGACCGGTCCTTATCAAAAAAGATGAGACTACTAGCACAACCCCATTATATTCATCTTCTAAACAAAAACAAGGGACTACCACTTCTACTACTACTACCCCTTCTACCTCAACTTTAGAGGCTTTGGACGAAACAACAACGGTTTTTATAATTGAATAAACGCATTCTTGGATTTATTCTGGATTATTTCATAATAATTTATATAAATTCCATCCCATCATCAGTCGACCCAGTCAACTTTATATTTTTTTTAGAAGAAGAGTTGTTTTGGGGAGAAGAGCTTTGTGAATAAAGGGAGCCTGGCTATAAAATATAAACTTGCATCCAATAAATTAAACTAGACAATGAGCAAGCATGTCTACACATATGCGGTCAACTAATTAAGGCCGAGTTACACAATATTCCTTAATTAATCTTGAATAATTTCTCACGTCAGTCACACCCAATTGTGGGGAGGGGGAGTGGTGGTGGCGGTATTGGTAGGATTCTATTTTTTGAAAATCTTTTCACGTCTTTTCATCCTCTTCCTCAATAATTGTATGTTGATTGAATAGCTCATCTTCATCAAGTTTCATGACCTCAAATTTATGCTGAATGGGTTGACCAACAACAAGGGGTTCTAATTTAGATGGAGATGCTGGAGGAGGAGTTTCAGGATTCATTACAGCTTCAATTTGTGCCATCGTAACTTCTTTGAGTTCAGGACGAAGGACAAGATATTGAAGAATGTCGGATAAACTTATTATTCCAACTACTCGATCCCCTTCATCCACAACAACAAGACGGTGAACTTCCGCTTTTACAATTCGCTCCATAATTGTAAATAAGGTTTCATCAAGGGTGCACTTATGGACACCTTCAAACCATTCATTCCTGTGCTCGTTGGCCTACAAAAAAATAAACAAAAGAAGTGCAAATCACAATGAACAATTCCCTTGTTCCTCCTACCTGTTTAAGCGTTATGTCTAAATTATTATAAGTTTTTTCAGCTGCCAAATTAATCACATCAAATCTTGCATAAATGTCGATGAGTTTATTATCATCATCAACAATTGGTAAAGCGGAGACGCGTTTCTCCAGAAATTTTTGAAGTGCTTGAATAATTGGAGTGTCTTCTCGAGCCGTTTCAACCCCATCAAACGTTCCAATCCGTACTTCCCTTAGTGGAGCGTTCATAAAGGATGGGATGGGTATCTCATTTATCTGTGTGGATCACAAAAAAAAACAATAAGTTAAGTTCCCACTCCCTTATCCCTTATCATTATGTTCCCACTTACATAAAGGAATAGGAACTTAAGTATCCTTTTATGAGTAATAATATGTAGTACATTTTCCGTATCTTTATCAATGATTGGAAGTCTATGTATTCTATTATCAACAAGGGATGTTATGGCATCAAATAATGAAGCATCAGGATCAATATGAATGAGTGGATGTTTATCCTGAAGAAATCGGCTCCTCCACGTCTCCACCCGATGTTCTTCAAGCTCCGACATTTTCCCTGCGGAATCATGATACATGGCGTGTAATACCCGGATGAAATCCGTTATTGTCAACATCCCAACAAATTCCCTTATTGAACTGTCCCAAAGGGGAGCTGCCCTTACACCGTTGTAAACAAGGGCAAAAAATGCCTTTTTCACAAGCAGTTGTGTGTCAAATACAACTAACTTTGCAGAGGTTGGAATAAGATCATAGCACTTGTGGAATTTGAAAAATTTGACCAGGATTTCATTCTCTTCTTCCTCTGAAAACATAGAACAAAAGAAATCCATATAATTTTACCCGCATATAAAAAGAACTTCACCAGACCCCCACGGCGTGGGAGTATTGGACTATATCTAAATGGATCGATAATAATATCAACTTTTTTCCGTTACCCCATAATTGTCTATTAACTTGTTGTGCTGACTCGGACACATCAAAATCTGTAATTTGTGCAAGTGAATAAAGGGGACCACCCTCTTCAAATGCAATGCTAAAGTGGGAGGAGTAAAATGATAAATATAATGCAGGTTCTAAAGATGAATAAATGTCATTTAACATGATAACACTAAAGAACCACACTCTCCTCCACTCCTCCAACCACGAATATCAACACTACTATATATAAATTATTATAAATATCTAACTCAAACAACCCCCATGTCCTTATCTTTTGGGTAGTAAAGGTTAAAACTAAAAAATAAAGATGGTTGAGAGACTCTGACTCCTATGTATGTACTAGCAGCAAGTGAGACAAATACAAGACAAGAGTCAGAAGCAGAGAGAACTACAAGTACAAGACCTAAAGAGATTGGAATATGGCCAATGTTTTGCCAATTTCTGGATCAACTTGAGTGTATGCGCAACATCATATACTCTTTTTAAACATGAATGCATCCATACGTTTAACATATTCATGCTTTAATTAGTCTCTTTATAAGCAACCCCTTCTCTCTCTCTTTATGATCCCAAGTGTGGATCTCATGAATAAAACAACTAATTTACAAACTCACCTCGAAGAAGCAATTTCTCCAAAAATGGATCAACTTTAGGAAGCTGCAAAAAATGAATTCCATAGGGTTGATTAAAAGTCTCTTTCAAACAGGACATTACTATTACGTAATTTTAGACTTACTCCTCTTGAATCCCTGAATAATATTGCAGCATGTATTGGATCAAGTTGAACATCAGAGGGTCTATGACTATGGAAAGAAAATCGTCTGGGTCCTGGAAATAATAATAGATTAAACCTTTCTCTCCCCCCCACCTTCTTCCTCATATTCTATAAATAAATTAAACTGGGTTCGGATTGTTTGTTAACCTCCAAATTCATAATTTCCAACGTCATCCTCAACTTTCTTCCCCTTCTCATAAATCGTGTAGGTGGGATAGTTGTCAGACATCTCGGAATACCGTCGACGTCTTGCAAGTGCTGCTGGATGTCTTATGGGCCCATCTAAGGAATGACTTCTTGCCCTATGGGGTGGATGGGGGTGGTAATAAGGATGATAAGAAGAAGAAGGAGGATTATTAGGATTTGTCCCAAGAGGGGATGGAGAATCTATCTTTTCATTATCCGGATCACTTAAACTGGTTGATGAAGAGCATGATGATAATTCAGAGGATCCCTCTTCACCCGATAATTCCTCTCTATCTCCCGGGTATTCGGAATCTCCCCGATATTTTGGGGGTGTGGAATAATTTGGTGCGGATAGTGAGATATGTCCGACCCCCTGGGTTCCCACCCGGGGTTGATAATAGTACTGCATTGTATTATGAGTGATGATTGGGATTATTGGGGTTGGATTGGCTTTCGGGGGGTGTGGTTGTGGGGATACAGCCTGATTGCATGAGACAGCAACAACATCTTTTTCAGGACTTTTAGCCTTACTCGGACTACTCAATTTGGTCATAAATTGACGAAACAAATTGTTTTTGCATTTGCTTCCTTTTCGATCACTCCCATTATTTCCTCCTCTACAAAAAATGTTTCATGTAAAAACATGAGATTACATGGGGTCCTTGTTTGCAATTGAGTATATACACGTACCTTCCGCTGTCAATCTCTGGGGATTCAGATTCCGTTGCAGATTCCCTTCTACTATTCGTCCTTGAATTTGAAGACATTTCCAAAGACTCCCTTCTACTCGTGGAAGATGAGCTTTGGGAGGACGCTCTTCTTGAAGATGCTACCGAAGAACTTCTCCTCGATGAAGTGTATGAAGACGCAAACGGGTTGGATGAAGTCAGAAAAAACTCAAGTGTTGGTGATGTTGCTTCCTTTGGCATGATGAGGGAAGGGGGTGTGGTTTTTTTTTATTTAAAATAAATTGTCATAACTTTTCCGACCTTGTGAGGAGTAGACAGCAAGTATAGCAGCAGTTGCAAAACTGGGATACTCACACTTCCCCTTCACCCTTCTTTTTATTATTACAAACTACGACGCACTTTTTGTGTCAATAAAAAACACACTAACCAAAAACCGGTCAATAATAACAATAAACTAGTGGAAGATGAAGGATAGTATAAGATTTGGTTTTGTTGGGGATGAGCAGACGAATACTGATTAATTTTAGACTGTCAATGACAAGTTGTGGAAGATCACCTATATGAGAGAGTAATTACAAAAAAAATTAAACTCTTTTGTCCAACACGAGTACAAAGTATTAGATATTGCAACTATTTTATTATGAGTGATGATGCTAGGACTGTCTTTGCTAAATATTATTGCGATGTAATAATTGCCTAACTGGGCAGGATAAAAATAAATTATAAACGCCCTACATATTACTACACCCTGCCAAATGGATGAGATGAGATTGGGTTAATTCAATGATTGGATTTCAAGGTCAACACATTACCTTCCCATTATTTCCTTTTCTTCATTTTGAATTTAAATCTGATTTGATGTGACATGTTGTTGGTCACGTATCCTGATGTGAAATCCTTGATGATGAAGAAATGATGTTATAAATAGAGGAAACACATTTGCACACTTTCCCAGTTGTTTGTAGCACTGCTGAAGGAGAAATGAAGGGAATCCTTTCCTTGTTCAAACTTTTGGGGAATTTAATGCGGAGAAAAGGTCTTCGGATCTTTCAACAACCACATTGACACAAACACTAAAACACAAGAGGGACTGGAACTCTTACACAAGATCATTGGGCCACCCTTCATTATATTTTGAATAAGGCTTGAGTAGTAGGGATTGGGAATTCCGGCTTCTACATCAAGATCAAGGTGACCTTCAAACCCTTCGGACTAGACGTTTACCCGGTTTTACAAAATAACAACAACCACTTTGCATCACGAACCGAACCCAGTTTTACATGAATATTGAGACAAAAATAAGTTACCTTGAGGCGTCCATGAGTTGGAACTTCCACTGTACTTCTGGAAATATTTTACATTATAAATATCCCGTGAAACCAAACCCCGGGTTAAAAAAAGCCTATATAAACAAACCCCACCCACCATCAATATATTTCCACACATCATTCATTATTATGCATCTCCACCTTCATACTGCAGATTCATACTGCTTTTTAGCAGTATGAATCTAGCAAGAATCTATTTGTTTTTACAAAAATAAACGCTGCATGAAACAATAAGGTCCTACAATTTCCTCCCCGACAAAGGAATGATTTGAACAATCAGTCTTGTTGTAATATTTTTCTACACGTTAACCCCCTTCCATCAATTGTTCTTTCTTAAATTAAATGAATTGCATCACAAAGATGTGAAAGTTGTGAAATAATTTCTCACGCAATGCTCACATAGCCAAGCCCTTTAACATCATCAACTCTTACCTAAAACATATTTAAGTATCTTACCTTACTTTTCTTTAATTCTTTTAATGCAGCTAATTGTGTTGTAAGTGTATCCACATCAAGGGATCTACTTCTTGATTTAGATACACTTTCTTTTTTAGATGGGGAGCCCCCTCCCCCCGACAACGTTGGTGAAACGGATCTCTTTTTATAGCCACCACTACCACCCACACTACCCACACTGCTATCAATGCTTTCTTTACTTTTACTCTTTCTCCATCTAAAGAAGTTCACTTTGGACATTGTGGCAGAGATGCTCCTATGTTATTTTGGGTGGTGTTGGGGGGGAGGAGATGATATTGTATTTCTTCCCCTGTGTGAAGTGTGCAGGTGAGTGCAGGTAAATGAATATAAAGATTAAACTTAAATGCTTTTTTAAAGTGATCCCCACGCATACATTAAAACAAGGAGAGAGTGAGATAGAGCTATAATATAAAGCACACAAAAAACCACACACTGCATGTAACTCAAGGTAATGACGGTATACTACAACAGTTTCATTATTATTATTATTATATAATAACCTCTGGATGGAATGGCTGAAAACGGTGTAGGATTGATACATGAAATGCCACTGCTGGCTTTTTATTCTCTATTTCATGAGGGGATCATCATTCATTCATTATATGATAAGTCACCCACTCTCTCTCTGTCGCTCAAAGCCGGAAAAAAATAAGATAAAAAAAAGAATCCAGCTTTGCTGCACAACCCTTCAAACCTTACCTTCCTTTTATCATCTTGATTAACTGATAGAGATCTATGTCTAAACATATCCATAACTTTGGATACAGGACTTCTTGTACTTTCACTTCCAGATCTGGATCTACCACCCCCACTCTCACCACTACTGCTTCCACTCCTGCTCTGAAAGATCAAGAAAACAAAAATTTGAATCCAATTGAGATGTAATTGCTGTAATTGAGGATAATATGTGGTTTTTTTGGGTGATTGGAGTTGGTGAGAGGGTGATGAGCTAAACTTAAAGAAGAACGTGTTGGGAGCATGATATATCTAATTAAACCAACTTATATAAACTATAACTAATGTAATGTAATGTGCACAGCTATTACTTTTGTAAATGGGGGTGGTTTTGGGGGTTACAGGAATGATCATTACCTGGAGCATCTTATTCAAAAAATTTGGTTTCTTCAGCTTCGTCGTATCGGATTTTGATCTAGGTCTAAACACATCCATAAGACTTCCTCTTGCAGATTTACTTTCCTCTCCACTCCGATGTCTTCCTCTATCATCCCGAAAGGGGGAGAGGAGGGAGCGGATCCCGGGTGTTGCCCCTGTAACGGTGTGGTAGTGGGTGGGGTAAGAACCCGCTTCGTTAGACTCCTCATCTGCATCTTCGGTTAAAATGGAAGGGAGTTGAGCCCCACGGAAATTCTACAAAAAAATACATCAAATAATATTCATGAGAACTATTCACAAAAATCTTTATCTACTCTATATATCCTTTGGTAATCAAGTAATCACTCTTTATAAACAACTCTAATCTCAACAACACACACTCTACTACGGTTAATGAACTGGAATGAACCACACCCACTAAATAAAAGTTTAATTCATACATAAGATGTGGGTGGAGGACTAGAAATGGACTGGGCACGCCTTCTTCCTTGAAATATATTTGCCATCTCCTAAATAAATAGAAATGTTAATCCAAACAACTCAAACTAAACTCTTTGTCCTTAACATTCCTTTATTAAATGGTATAAATATTTACCGTTATAGTAGGTGGAGGGATTGTAGGGGGTGTGGTTGGGGCCACCACCATTACACAATAACAACAACCCTCATCCTCCTAATAATAAATCCCTTATCCATGAAATATCATTAATTATTATGACGATGACCTCATCTGTGAGACTAATCACTCTCTTCTACACAATTGACAGTGAACGGGATTTGGTAAATATTATTGAACAATTTGAGCAATTATCGTTCCAATAATTGGACTCAACCTCTCAAGTTGTATTCCTTATTATGTAAACATCTTGCTCTCTGTATCTTAAATTATAGGAGATTGCATACTCAGCAAATTCCCTAATACTAATTTAAATCTGTATTGCAAGGAAATTAGGCAGATTTTTACTCTTCCTATTAGCTCTTGTACTTTTAGGCCGAACAACAGAAAGTCATCTGCTTATGTAACAAAGTGTTCATGATCTGATCATGAGCTTATAACAAATTCGGAAAAGTTTCGGCCCCGATTTTGCGTGAAACTGAAACCTTAAAAATTCTTTCCTCTCTCACGTGGAAATTGAACTTACAAAAGCCCTGTTCCGGATCTGACATTATTTTAATTATGGAAGTAAAATCCTTTGGATTTCATTCACTTATGTAAAATATTAAAATATAATAATGCAAACAAATGACCTCATCTTACCACTCGAAATGATCTTCGAGCCGGATCATTGACACGCTTGACCCAAATTTCTTCGGATTTTTTGGTTCCACCCCCAGCAGCCGGAGGAAGGGCCCCATTCCCATTCATCATTGCACTATTAGTCATAGCTTGTCTTTTCAAATCAACTAATTTGGGATCAATAAATAATTCACAGAGCTTTGCACGGTTGACGTCTGCCTTGCTTTTTTTACTTGCTGTCCCCGTAATGGTGTTTGGTGCAGAACAATAGCCCCTCCCTACAAAATACATTAAATTAGAGATTACGAGGACGTAGGAAAAAAGGGTTAAAAATGTCCCCTTTTCTTAATCACCATTAGAAGTTGGATCAATTGAATCCAATAATGTTTCCGTACTTCCTTCAACATCCTCCTCATCCTCCTCCGATCCCCCCTTTTCAACAAGTTCTACAAATTTTTCCAAAGTGGACAGCGCCCTTTCCTCCATCCTGTCAACAAATGCATATTTTTTATTTTGTATGCAACAAAAGTGTATGGATAAGGGAATTTTAAAAAAGGCTTACCCAATGGAGGTCCTTCTTCTATCACAATTTACCACTAGTCCTGACATTTGTTATCCCTTTAGATCTATTTGTATAAGTAAATTATTCCATTATTTTGTGGTTTGTTTATAATTTGGATCACGCAGTAGATTGGTGATGCAGTTTGCTCTATCCAAATGTCTTTTGATAAAAAAAAGATGAAGAAGGAGGATTTGAGGTTTTTGTGTTATAATTAGCATCAACAAAACTCAAACAACACTGATGAGAGTAGATCAAAAATGAGATGATCTATCGTCCCTATCTTTTCACATTGTACCACCAAAAGCAGCAAAGAAATGAAAATGGGAGGAGATGAGATCAAGCCCCCATCAACGGATGATGTAAGAGCTAACTTGTTCAAACACCTGAGACCCTTGGGGGCAAAGCATCCCATAAATATTAATTACTACAAATTATTATTCCCTACGTTGAGCAGAACTAATGAAACAAGAGGCTACACTAACTCTGCACTATTCCAAATATTATTCCAAATGAAGGAATTATATCACAAAATTTATTTCCCTCATGTGTGGCCCTATATATTGATTGATTAGTAGGAGAGAGCTACCACAGTACAAGAGGCAATAACCCCCCACACACACTTGAATAATATATTCAACTGTCCATACATCAGGGCGTTGCAGTTGCAACCGTTGTTTTTGTAGTGTGTTGATTAATTTGATTTGATTACAGCCACGTAATGATTTGTTCCAACTGGGGGATCAATCAAATAGAAAGGAACAAATAAACCTTCAAGGGGAGAATGCGCAGAGAAAGTAGGGAAATATATATCAAAGCACATGGTCCAAAAAACTACCCTTTTTTATATATATCCATCCTTATGTAATACAATTGGGGGGCCTTGAACAAAGACCAGCACAACAAATTATACCACTCGTATTCCAATATGGAATAACTTGATAATTTACAGTTGCATTTGGATCCAACTTTACAATTAACGGAACAATTTGTTCCTTCATGTTGCTACAAAATTACATCAAAATGCAAGCATGCTGGAATTAATTATGGATTTTAAAAGATTATCTCAATTCACCCCAAATTGCATTTTCCTTTCCAACTTTGTTCCAACTGAGTTTTCAGCGTCTTCAAAACTCAACCGATTTTTTTGATTTTGGTGTTGTTGGAAAGGTAAGAACATGTGTCACAAATGTTACTATCGAGAGTTTCAAATTTGGGTATAGTTTATGAAATATTAATTAAAACACCCCAAAACCATGATATTTCATAAACTATACCCAAATTTGATAACACAACATTAAAGGCCAGTTTTGAAGTGCTAAACTTACAGCCATTCAAAATATCTCAAATTAAAGCCCTTAAAACCCGCTTCAAAATGATACCAAAGTTGATGCCTTTATACGTGAGATATAAAGGATTTTTATGTAATTAATTGCAATTGTATTAAAGGCATGCTTTTTGTAAGGCATGAGTTCATAAAGTTAATCATAAGATGAAGTAAATCTCTGCAAATAATTGGAGGTTGGGAGTTCTTTCTGTAAAAGCCAACCCTTTGCACACCTCATCCCAACAGTTGATTGCAAAAGCCTCAAAAGATAATGCAGAAAATAGTAGTTGTAAGTTTTACCCGAAAAATGTCTTTTTTTACAGGATTTTTATTTTCAGGTTGTAGTCCCCATTTTGGCGTTGGTCTTTGCCGACATTCAACCCAATAATAATAATGATTCCTTGTTAGATCCCATAAAATCCTTTACCCCTTCCTTTGAAGATAAAAGGAAGGTGGTAGAAATGGGTGTGGGTAATGAATCAACTCTAACCATAAATGCATCTGCTAAACATTCCAGTGGATGGGGTGAGGTTAAAAAAGTAGAAGAACCAAAAAGTTGGGGTTGGGAAGATGATGAGCCCAAAGGTTGGGGTTGGGGAGATGATGAGCCCAAAGGTTGGGGTTGGGGTTATGGGGGTTATGAAGAAAAGCATGAAGAACCCAAAGGATGGGGATGGGATCATGCAGATGAAAATAAAGGTAAAACAGGATACTTTTTCCATCATACATCTGATCATTTGCATGATCTGTACGTATGCAAAACTAATTATAATTGTAATGATGCTTTTCCAGGATGGGGAGGATCGTCATATGATTTTTCATCAGGAGGTGTTGATGAAGGTGGTCAAGGAGGAGGATATGGAGGGTAATCTGATGCAGTTTTTTTTTTAATTTTTTAATTTTCAAATTTTCCAATTTCCACAGCTACGGTGGATACGAAGAATAAATTAAATTATTCAAAGAAATAAATTTTGTTAAAAAAAACAATCGCATTATTTA
>JAAOWG010000349.1:0-22471 GCA_036491945.1 Paranurophorus simplex
TTGATCAAACGCTTTGTTTTTTTTATTTGTTGGATAAAAGCGGAAGTAGTGTGTAATTTTTCTTTAAATTTTGAGTTGACAAGTACACCAAGGGAATTCGGGATAATAAAAAGAGAATTAGATGTCATGTCGCTTTGGATTTGAATACAAAACGTGCAATTTTAATTTAAAAGCTTTCAACAATTCGTTGTTCTTGAAATTCATCCTAGATCCGTGAAATAGAGAATGAGTTTGAGGCTAGATTTTTATGGAGATTGTAAGTGAAAAAATACAGGGGTGGGTGGTATTTGTGCAAAAACATGATGAAGGGTTATAAAGTCATAAAAAACTTGCAAGTTATAAAGGACATCAAGAAGAAGTGGATTTTTTACACCAATTGTACTTGCCTATAGGTGTTTGGTTGACAGCTCATTATTATTAAATAAAATCTTGAGATTACAATGATAATCCCAAGGATTGAAAATGAAATTAATCCCATTTGAAATCTGCAATAAATTTCTCAATCACGCCCCACAACCAACACCTTATCTACATTCAAAACATCATTGAATTGCCCAATCCTCTCTCAAGAGCAAATATTGACAGCAGAAATTAGGATGAATGGAAACAAAGGATATTAAGCATTACGAAATGCTTTACTTTCTGTGAACAAATACACAAATCAAAATTTCATTTATTTCCCATTCAAACCCAATGAAAGCAACGGAATGAAAAGAGTTTTGTAAAAATATTTTGCTTGACTAGAAATCTCTTGGTTCGTGGTCAATTCTTCACTTTCCGGCAGATGAATCAGTAAATCATCAAAAGATGAGGAAATCTCACTTTTTGAGTTGACTTTTTTGTATTTTAATGAGAATTTATGAGAACCTGCATGAGGGAAGGGGGGGTTGAATATATTGGAAAATCTTTATGTTTACAAGACAAAGGATTTTATGTGATTTGACTAAATTTCAGGTGACTCAAGATGCTTCCTTGTAAATGGGGGCTCATCCGTCAGCTTCTTTGTCAGTGAAGATGCACCCATTGGATCAAATCTGGGTGAGAACTAATCAAATATACATACAAAACATTCCCAACTTGTTAACGCCAATAAATTATTTTTTGGATAACATGGCTTCTGAATGCGTTCAGATTGTGGGGTGCCTCCTTTGGTTGGATATAAAAGACCTCTTTACTTCATATGAGTTAAACAGTTAAACTTTTTAATTAGTGATTTGTATGCCATGCATCATTTCCCTTATGATTAATGAGGAGTGAATAGCTTGATTAAAAAGTCGAGATTTCTCAAATCAATGTCACCCACTTAGCCCTTAATTGATTATAGGTAACCTCCTCATACAAGGCGATGTTTCAAGGGACATTATCCTAAGGATCATGTCTGGGGAGCCTAAACCTCCGGTCCAAATAGAACCCGGCTCTAAAAATCTAACCCTTACAAAGGTCCTGGATAGGGAAGGGATTGATGGTCCCAGCTCCCTCTCCTTTACCATCCTTTGTGATAAACGGAATCATAATGAGCCGGTAAGATGAATAAATTACATTACAACTACATTATTCTGTCACTTGTAATTGGAGCAAATTTCCTTCCGTTATTATTACATCTTTTATGATCACCCCTTCAGTTTACGGGATTGTACAGATAAAGGATTTTATACAGCGAGACAAATCCAATTGTCAACTTGTGCTTTGCTCAATTACGTCTTGATGAGAGAATGGGATTGGGAAGCACGTTTTTTTGAAAGAATACAAGATTGGATTAAATATGTCAAGAGTTTAATTGCAGTTACACAACACAGAATAATGGAATTGCATTTAAATAATTTAAATAATTTAAAATTTTTTATTCGTTTTAATCTTTGAGGGAATACCTGAAATTCCCATGATGCACAAAACTTGCATTTTCACTCTGATGATTTTGGGTCACTCCACTTTAAGCTCGTGGGACTTTTTTTTGAGCCGCATTATATTTTTTAACTTCATCCTTGTCACTCATCCTTAATTTGTGGATATTAGCAAGCGCCATTATAAATCTGTGATTTGTATATGGCAGCCGACGCCGACGTCTTTTTTTTTGAGAGTGGAAATGTTGAAATATTTCATGGATATAAATTAGATGAAATGCCTGAGTGCTTTAGGACATTTATTAATTAGATTTGGAAATAGTGACAACTGAAAGTTTGCATTTCTTTCTTTTGCAGAGCATCCACATCCCAGTTACAATAAGACTTAAAGATGTGAATGATAATGCCGTAATAACGCTCATTTTTTTTAAATTGAATGAATTCACATCCATTAATTACAGCCTCGCATAATTGGGGGACCATTTAAATTAAATATCTCAGAACAAACACTCCCAGGAAGCTCCATACTAAGTAATATTAAAGCCATTGACTTGGATCAACAAGGACCTTACTCTACCCTCACATTTGCGGCATTGGATTCTCATGGAAAGCCATCCGTAAGTTGTGGTTTCCATTAAGATCACGATCTTCATTGATATACAATGAGATTTTGAATCATAACATTTCCCATGGCCTTTAGAAATTCCTGGCATTTGCCGGCGGTGGACAGGAGGGACGTTTGTTACTTTTAAAACCTCTGGATTTCGAGACACAGCCCCGATTCAATGTGACGTTAAGAGTAAGTGATCAAGGGACCCCTCCCTTGTTTACGGAGAGCTATGTGGAAGTAAGGGTACTGGATGCGGATGATCAAAATCCAAGGTACTACTGCCACTCCATTACAAAGAATAATAATTTGCTCTTATAAACAATTTAGATTTCAACACGTTTCATATTCATCTCTCTTGCCTCGCAATCCACGAGGTGGGTTTGCCCTTGATATTGAACCAGAGCCAATTTATGGTGAGATTGTTATTATATTTCATTGCAAAATTGTGAATTAAACTCAATTCTAGCGTTTGATCAAGACACCGGGATAAATGCTGCAATCATCTATTCAATCCCTCAAGGTAAGGGGATTTTTGTCGCCGTTTCACAAATCATTCAAGAGAAACGTTGGGATGCATGACTTACTCTCTCAGGTTTAAAAGAACTCGATCCAAATCCTTTGACATGAATAAGCTCAAGTTTACGGAGTCTAGTCAAACACTAAAGTATTTGACAGGAATCTTTTTAGAACAATCATCAACAACTCGTACTTGAACATTAGTTTTGGATCAAAGTTTATAAAATTAGAAATTCAATCAAAATACTTGAAAAATTACATTCAACCAAAAAGACTCAATAATTCTTAATTCGAATCCATCAATAATATCTCAATTTTTTTTATTTCAAGATTTCAACCACAAAACGGTTTATTTTTTGTAAACACACTTCCTCTCGTTCATTTTGGTCCATTGGTTTTGAGGTTGGATCAAATGTGTACATAAAGAAATAGAAAAGGCAACATTTCTCTTTCAATCATAACAAAATATTTCCCTTATGTCATCCCACGTCCTTCTGTCACCTTTGATTAATGATATTTTATTGTGCTTTGATGTAAGGGAATTCTCACTTCCTCTCTATACAACCTTTTTGTGGTAGAGTTAACAAGTCACACCAGCAGCAACAGTTTTTATCAGACTAGAAAAACGAAAGCGTATCGACACATGCATGAAACATCTTTTATATTCTTTACAGGCCGACCCGAATCTCAATATTTTAATATGGATTCATTAATGGGAAGGATCACCCTCTCCTCAGACATTCCACAAGATAAATTAAATCAACCCATAACTTTAGTCTTAAAAGTAATGGGATTTACAGTTATTGAGATTTTTTTTAAAGGTTTCCTTTTCTCCAGGCTGAACAACGGGATAATCCCGATCGTTATGCAATATCAACCTTAAACGTTGGTAAACAAGGGAATACAAACGCTCCCTTGCACTTTGTTCAACCGGAATTCTCCGTTTCTGTCCCTGAAAATTCGCCACTGGGTTCCATTCTTTTTACAGCACTAACCTCAAGGCAGGCGGATAGGGGATTAGTTTTTAAAATTGATGGGGACCCTCAAGGGATCTTTAAAATGGGGACTATGGGTCAACTAATATTAAATAAGGGGCTGGACTATGAGCTATTTCAAAAACACATTATTAAATTATGGGTCACGGATGGATATCAAGTGAGCCCTTTCAATTATTTACAACATTTGCTCTAACTTTTTTTTTCCCTAGAATTCAACAGCTACGGGGATCATCAACGTCATAAATGTCAACGACTGGTAAGTCTTGGGCTCTTTTTGTCGCAAAAAATTAAACATCATCTCAAGGGCCCCCCGCTTTCGTCAATCCCTCTATGAATTCAACGTCACGGCCGAAAACCTATTGAGAGGCAGCTCCATCGGCCAGATTGAAGTCGCGGACGGGGACGTTGGCGATAAATTAAGTTTGGCCATCCAAAACTCCGATTCCATCCAAGTTGATGATGATGGTCAACTTTATTTACGGAACAAAACCCTTGTGAAGCGAGAAATGATGTTTATTGTTGTAGCTAAAGACACCGGAGAGCCACCGAGGGAGGCATTTGTCCCAGTTTTAGTTCGTTTACTTGACATCCAAGGGGTTGGTGGGGATGAGATTTATTTGAGTACAGAAATCGACATAAAGATCATTGTGATTGCGGCCTTTGCCATCACTGTCCTAGCTCTAGTCCTCGGCCTCATCCTATACTTTGCCTATTGTCGAAAAAGGAGGAAGATTGAGACAGAAAATTTCCATAAACGAGTCCTTGAAAGGAATATCAGCAATCCTTTAGCCATCCATAAATTATCCGTGCCCAACTCCTCCTTAAGAAGATCAAATAAAATTAAACAAGTCCTCAGTCTAACGCCTCAGTATGATAGAGGCCTAACCCCAACCGATCCAATAAGACCTAAAAACGTGACATGGTCTCCTAAAATCATTCAAAGAAATACTCCAGCCCCACCGGTACGAAGTGATGCTACCCGGGTAACGACAAAGGGTACTCATTCTGGTCTTGAGATTGATCCAGACACCAGCGTCACACCCCTTGAAACATATAGATCACAAGTTAAATTGAATGGAAGGTTAAATCCAGGGCCCCACTCCCCTTCAAGTACAACAACGGATACAATGCATTCAAATAATTCTTTGACTTTGTATTTTTAATTTGCAATTTGGAATAACATTTTGTATGTTCTTGCAATAAAAAATATTACAAAATGGCCTAAGTTTTCAAAAACCTGCCATCATTTTCAAAAAATACATATTTTGCGTGGCTCTAAGTTTAGTTCGAAAGTCCGAATTTTAAAGTTTAGGCGTTTTGGGATTTCCACCGTTTTTCAAAAACCTTCCATCATTTTTTGTGCTCTTGAAGTAATAAAAAATTATAAAATGGGTTAAGTTTGCTGTATCCCTGTAATTATTGCTCTTGTGATTTGTACTAGTGCAAAAACAAGTAATTCATCTTATGTGAATAAATCTAAGGACGAGAGCCGCTAACAAATTGGACATGCAAGTAGTTAGCACGCTTTACCAAATACAGCAGTCTCAATTCACTGATCAACTCATCCAACGCATTCAGCAAATCATACAACCCTTGTTCCTTAAAGATGGATTAAATATCACAATTCCTTTTGTGATGGTGCTATTTTTAGGAGTGTTCCTTACAAACGCTTTATGTGCTCTTGTCCCTTGTTCAAAGCAATATGCTGCTCCAGTTCCAGCAACTCCAGAAAGAAGAAGGATGGATCAACAACAAGGCTTCCAAAAGGACGATTACATTGTTTCAACGGTAGCTGGAGATGTTGAGGGATATCCCATGAAAACAATTGGGAGCCGGGACATTGTAGCATTTACGGGGATCCCTTATGCAGAACCTCCAATCAAAGAATTGAGATATGAGGTAGGTACTTATATCAAGAAGGATCCTCAGAGAGAGAGATGAACCTTCCCAAAAATAGGCCCCACTCCCAAAGAAACCTTGGAAAGGAGTTTTACAAGCCAATAAAATCCCAAATGATTGCATGCAAATTGATGGGAAACAACTCCTCAAGATTTTAGGCTCAGAGGATTGTCTTTATGCAAATGTTTACACACCCAATGTAAGAAGAAGGAGAAGAAGGATTAGCTATAGTTTCATTGTTTGGCTACATTATTATTATATTAATATTAGATTGAAGGAGGAAGTAGCGGATTATATCCAGTCCTAATCTATGTGCACGGAGGATCTTTTGCTTTTTCATCCGGTTCTAAATTTGGGCCATCTTATCTATTGGATCGGGACGTGATTTTGGTTACATTTAACTATCGACTTAGTTCCTTTGGTATGCACCTTGACATGGAAATGAGGACTTGGTGGCAATGAATTCTCATGATTAGAAGGACATAGAAGGGATACACTTCCACGTCCTTAACTCTTTATTAAAGATTAAAGATTTCATTAAAATTAAAGATTATATATGAATGTTAGCTGCTATAACCGTTTTATAGGTTTTATCACAACTGGGGATGCCGTAGCTCCTGGTAAGTCTGTGATACATATTCCATACCCTTTTATTATCTTTTTTTTACAGGGAATTGGGGGCTCAAAGATCAAAATCTTTTGCTCAAATGGGTCTCACAAAATATCCAAGCATTTGGAGGAGATGCCTCAAAGATCACACTTTTTGGTCAAGTAAGGAAGTTGAAGAATTCTAACTAAATAAATAAATAAACTAATTAGTCGGCCGGTGCAGTGTCTGTTCACCTTCACATGCTGTCTAAAAAGAGTCAAGGTGCAGTGCACTTTATGCATTCTTCATCTATAAACTTTAATTACAATAAAACATGTTATGCTTAATTAATATGTTTCAATCTAATATATTTTTACAGGGCTATTTAACGTTGGAATAAGTCATAGTGGGAATGCCTTTTGTTTCTGGGGACTAAGGAATCGCTCAATAGTAAACAGACACTGCAAATATACTTCATATCAGCATTCTTAATCTCACCTTCTATTTATTGTCCCTTCATTGTATTAGGAATACACAAGGAAGCTTGCAGGTGCCCTTAAGTGCCCAATAAATGAGAGCAAGAGGATGATTGATTGTTTAAGACAATTGGATCCATTCCTCATCATCTTTGCAGAAGCTAATCTTCCGGTATGAAAGCTTCAGGAGGTGGTAGATTTTATCTATTACTTTTACCCTATTCAATATCCGTTCACATTATTTACCGGCCCTAACCTCCACCAATGATTTTTGTTGTAGGAGTATAAAGTATTTCCTGGAGTATTTTTTGGTCCTATAATTGAACCCAAAGGGCTTGAAGATTCCTTCATTGATGAATCCCCTGAAGTCCTTTATGCTCAAAATAAAGTCCCTCCAATCCCTTGGATCAATGGATTCTTACGAGATGAAGGAAATAGCGTCGGTTTTTGTAAGTTTCTCTTCTTTATACCCCCGAAATCTATTTCTATTGTTTTTCCAGTGACTTGGCTTTATCCTTTGGTCATACAAGAAATTAACGTTAAATGGAATACGCTCGGACCTATCATTCTAGATCTAAGGGGAGAGCCCTCCCTCAAGTCCAAAGTGGCTGGGAAAATAAGACAATTTTATTTAGGAGAAAGGGCCCTTAATTTTTGGTCCTTGAAGGGATTTACCCAGGCAATGAGCCCTTTTTTCTTTTACACCCTTTTTTCATAAACAATAATGACAACGTTGTATAGATGGTGGGGGATCGATTGATCCTTTCTGCTGTGCATAAGGGCCTCCAATATCATTCCAAAGTTGGAGAGACGTATGGCTATTTTTTCAATTACAGTGGCAGCATTGGGACTGCAGCTACCCTTGGATTAAATCATGATGAATGGGGGATAAGTCATGATGATGATTTAATCTATTTTTTTAATTCAACCACCTACCCCTCCCTTCATCTCAAGGGAACGGACTACCAAGTTGCACAATTCCTTGTCAATGTTTGGACCAATTTTGCAACCTTTGGGTAACTTTGGTTCCAGCTATTTCTTCAACTCTAAGGAATAATTGACTCTTTTGGTAGTACCCCAACCTATGAGGTTGAAGATGGGAAGCATATTTCATTTTGGACAAAAATAGACCAAGCCAAAGATGATCCCGTTCAAGTTCTACATATCAATCAAGATGCTCCCACAATGATTCCATTCCCATATTCCAAAAGAACGGAATTTTGGGAACAATTGGGACTCATAAGTAGTAGTCAAGTGGGTCCCTTAACTTTAAGTACAATTCAGATGTAATTTAAATAATTTAAATAAAAACTGTTGATGAGAAACGTTGTTACAAAAAATTCATGAATCTTGTCCTTTTTTCAATTATAGATAGCTTCATCAGATCTAAAGATCTTGAGTTTGAGGTAAAGAGAGATGAGTTTTTTTTTGCACCAGCATAGTGAGTCATCGTTTTAAACATAAAGCAATTTGAGTCAAAACGTAAACATCACGAATAAATCATGGAAATGATGAAGGTAAGTTCAGCCCAACTTTAAATTACGTCATGAGGATTGTCATGATAAAACACTGATAAGCTCTTGACCACACCGCTCTCATCTTCTTTTCCCTTGGATTCATTCATTCATTATAAAATATTTGAATTGCAATGTCTTCAAAGCGCTTATCCGCCTTTTCTAAAGTACTTGCATTATTCATTTACTAGTTACAAATTCTATTTTTTCAGATTGATAAAGATGGAGATGGTCACATTGATCATCAAGAGCTACAGGAATTCCTCCCACACCATGATCCAGAAGCACTTAAACAAGATGTCAAAAAAGCTGATAAAAATAAGGATGGGAAACTTAGTCCCAGTGAATACCGACATTTGGTAAAAGAGCAAGGCCCTTGAAGGGTCTTTTATTGATGTACTTTTTATTGTAGATGGAGAAACGTGCCTATCATTTTGCAAGGCTGGTCGTCCTTCCCAAATCCACAAGAAAACATCAAGAAGATGAGGTTGATGGAGAATATGAAGATTCTTATAGTTGTTGCCCTCCTCCTCTTTTTATGTTTACAATCAGCCTCGCCATCGTAAGGGATCTTTGTTCAACAAGAGGCTCTAAAAATCCTTTATTTTGTAGATTGCCGTCTTCATCTATCACACCAATGAGCTCATCAAGGAGTATGGATGGATTGGGATTAATGGACCAGCCCTTACGACCTCTGTCCTCATTTATAATCCTTACAAACGCTATGAAGTTTGGAGATTTTTTACCTACATGTTCGTCCATTCCGGATGGATGCACATCACGAGCAATGTGATTATGCAGCTATTTTTAGGAGTTTTGGTAAGTTCGGGTCGCCCTTATTTAATTAATTAAATGACGAGCTAGTACAGGTTTGATTTAGATTTGAGGAACTTATTTTCTGCTCATTTTATGTATTTCTTTTCAGTTGGAAATGGTTCACAGTTGGCGTGTGCTTGTGGTGTATTTTTGTGGTGTAATTGCGGGGTCCCTTGCCACATCCTTATCAGATCCTAGGGTATTCCTTGCAGGAGCGTCTGGCGGTGTATACGCCCTTATTACGGCTCATATGGCCACCGTGATTATGAATTGGAAGGAAATGGAGATGCCTTGGATTCAAGTAATTAGCTTCACGGCATTTTCTATCCTGGACGTTGGGACGGCCCTTTATGGTCGATATGTAACCCAAGAAGAGAATAAAATAGGGTATGTTGCCCACATTGGGGGGGCCCTTGCCGGCCTCCTCATTGGGATTGCAGTTTTGAAGAATCTTAGATGGACTAGTTTTGAAAAAAAGCTTTGGTGGGGGATGATAGCTTGTAGTGCTGTGCTATTTGCATTTACTATTTGTTGGAATGTTTTTTATACAGACTACTATCCCCCTTCAAGATATAATTAGAAAAGAAAACGCTTTAGACATTCCTTCCACTTGTACTTTATGACTAATTTGTTGCTAGTAAATTATTTTGTACGGCACAAGCTCAAGTTTAACCTTTATTTTCTAATGATAAAGAATAATAATTAATATTATAATAACCCCAAATCTAGCTACTAATTGTAGTTCAAAACAAAATGGCCTTCACTCTGATGATGTCTTCCCCAAGTCAATAATCAAACTCATAACTTAGAAAATTTAACGAAACACAACAATTATAGATGGTTAGGGATGAACATAGTAATCAAGATGCTTGCTTAGAGAGGAGCCTTATTTTCCAGCACTCGAACGAGTCCTTCTTTTCCAAGATTCTTCTGGCTCATTGTCCTCATCCACAACATCGTCTCCAGCATGGATTTCAATTTCATCTTCATCAATTTCTTGATCCTTGTTATCTTGTTCTTGTTGTTCATGTATTTCCATACCAGTTGTTTCCACATCCTCTTTCTAGAAAATATTTGCAATCAGTACAAGTTCCTCGGAAAGGATATTATCAATTAGGGCTCACAATCTCTTTATCTTCTGCTAAAGTATCAAGAATGCCATCACCCTCCATCATTTTATCTTGTTCAATTTGAACCTCCTCCACATTACTCTCTGTGGTATCATCATCAACATTTTCTTGAGCCATTTTCGAATCTTCTTCTTCCAATTCCTTCTCAGTTGTAGTAGTAGTTTCGGATCCTTCGGCTTCAACCTTTTGTTTTTCTTTCAGTTTTCGTTCCTTTTCTCTTTCTTCTCTTTCCATACGGATTCTTTGCCGCTCCGCAATTTTCTTTTCACGTTGACGAAACTCTTCAACCATTTTAACATGGGTTAAAGTCATGCAATGCCGCTCTTTAGCTTCGTCCAATTCTCCTTTTATAGGCAAATAGCGAACGCACGCATTACAGAAAAAAACTGTTCTGACTTCCATTAAATCAGTTCCAAGTTCTTCTTGGGACAAATTAGTTCCTTTAACGGCATCTTCTTTGCCTTCAGCCTCCTTTAATTCCTTCATAGCTACCTTCTACAATAAAATAAGAAAAGTCGTATAGAATATAATAGACAGAGCCTCTTTTGCAATAAAAAATAATCAAAAATTGTACCTTGACATGCTCCAAAGCAGCCATGTGATACAAGTATACTTTCCAAATGCGAAAATCAATTTCACAAACCTCACATTTTTTGTAAATCAAAGTTTTAATTTCCTGTAACCAAAAGTGGGTAATTATTAATTATTATAGCGATTATATAAATTAAATAGCGTAGCTTACATTATGAAGGTTGTCAGCTTCATGTTCCTTGGGATCTGAACGAAAATTTAACTCACAAACACGACAGTACGAAGTAGTATCGGATAATTCCACTTTTGCTTCTTTCTCAACACGACGCTGCTCGTCCCTTTGTTGATTTCGAAGTTTAGATAACTCCTTTCTCATGTCCAGTACGGAATTGTTCATAGCCCGAGTGTGGGAATATGAACGCAAATGATTACTGTATTCCTACAAAATTATGAAAAGGTATGAAGGCTAAACTCGCTAATAAATATAAAAAAAAATATATCCTTACTCTGAACGACACATGGCGAACGTCACAATACTTGCAATAAAGTTTCAAAAGTGCTTTACTCGAAGGAGAATCTTCTCTAGATCTTCGTTTCTCTCTAGATGAATCCCGTCTAGAACGATGATGATCATGTCCATGTGAATGTTCACTTTTCTCATCTTCCTTGTCTTGCTGCTCCTTTTTTTCAGTGTCTTCCACAACTTTTTCTATGTTCTCGCCTTGAGTCTCCATTTCCTCCTCTTCTCCATCAGACTCTCCAACTTCATCTAATACAACGCCAATCTGTCCATCTGGAAGTTGGATTATTTCTGGTTGTGTTTCTTCCTTTTTATCCTCAACACTCTCAACATCTTTGGACTCTGAAGTGACAACTCTTTTCTCCTCCCAATTTTCATCATTACTTTTGCTTCTACGCTTTTCTGCTCTAGGACTTCGTCTCTCTTCCCGCCTGCTTGGATGAAAAGAACATATTATAATAATTTCCTTTCTTTAGAAGATGCACTCAACTCCCAAATATACACATGTAATTTGATTACTTTACCTTTTATTTCTATCATCCATCGCCCTTTGCCTTATCCTATTACTCATCATACTAGTTGTAGTTGTCCTCGAGGTTATACCCCGCCTAAAACTTGTAGTCCCATTACTACTCGAATGTTTGCTGTAAGTTGGACCCCTTGGATTTCTCAAAACTCCAACTGACCTCTTCAACTCGGGTTTTCGATAAGTAGAAGAATACGAGGAGGAAGTGTAGTTTGAATTATGTTCCGGTGGTGCAGTCCTTAGCCTATCGTATTTATCATTTAATAATTCACCTTTACATTTAATATTTATAAGCAGACAGCACAAATAAACTCTAACTGATTTTCCCTAAAAAAAAAACAAACTCCTCTATTAATCTTTCTACGTTAAATTTACGCTGTTTCTTTTTTGGGGGGATGTGTTAGGGACCTCCAAAACGACATCTTCAATCCTTCTCAAATCTCTCTCAAGGGAAAATGATTTTTTTTGGGTGGGGGGATCCTATAACCTTTATTTGGATGGAACAATGTGATATAAAACTCCAGGCTGCTATTGATAATTCTTTATAACAAGTTCGAGGATGAATTTATCAGGATGTAGGTATTACCGGGAGCTTCCAAAACTCTCTCTCTCTCTGGATCCTCCTCCACCTCCTGAACTTGGGATGCTTACTTTCATCAATGGTAATGGTCGATAGGAGGATCCAACTGATGACTTCAATGATTTAGAGGAGGAGGAAAGTGAAGGTTGGGTTATTCTTCTCACAGAACTCTTCATCGTACTGCTCCCACCACCCTTTGTTGAAGAGCCTTTTGAGTACTCATCATATTTGGAGGATTTCAAAGAATCATAATATGTGGTGGTGGATGAGGACTTATGCCGACTACTACCACCAACAGTACGGCTGCTGCTAGAGTTGTAATCATATCTTCTTGATGATGATGATGATGGTGAGGATGTCTGGAAATTTGGGTAATGCCATTTACGGTGCTCATTAGATAAGAGTTTGGATTCCATAGGATTGTTGGTTTTTTACCCAGAGGAGGGTTATTATCAACTTATAAAGGGCCTTCAACCGCACCCTCTCATGTGCAGTCTCAAAAAGACGGAAGGAAATCACCCAGGGGACTATGGGAAATATTTTTTAGAAAAATACTTACATGGAATCCAGAAGAACCTCCAGCAGGATAGCCATCCGTTCTTGTTCTTTTATTATCATGGTAGCCACCCCCTCCCGTGTAAGTTGGACGACTTATCTCATGATATCTTTTTAAGCCAGATGAGGAACTATAACCCTCTGCTGTAAGAGACATAAAATTAAATCATTAAAAGTATGAAAAAGTAAACCCCCCAACGTTCCAATCCGACTTACGTTTATTAAAGTATCTGTGACTGTGATGATGATCGGACATGACGAGTTCTGGAATTAAATAAATAAATAAATGATTGAATTAATTTCATATTCTTTTGTAGCTTTACCTTTTGCCTCAAATCCTTCAATTGATTCAATCAATTGAAATAGCTCTCTGTAATTTAAATTAAAGAATTTAAAATCCAAATTAAAAAAATATAAATTGTAGCAGCAGCACTTACAATGTCTGACTGTTGGGTTCAATGCAATCTCATAGATGGCGCATCATCCTCAATCTCCTTTCCTTTGCTTCCTTCATTCATTCATACATTTCATACATTTCATACATTCGTTCATTCATTCCATTATCTTACGTTACATTCAAATGGGGCCTTGAGACCCGAGACACCTTCAACATCAATCTCTCTCATAACTTAGTTTATAGAGTTCTGCAAAATCAATTCCACAGCCTCATCTTGTCATATTTTTGGAAATTTGTAAAAGGTTGGGTAAATACGAATGATTGAAATACGTGAGGGGATTTTTTCACAAGCACCGATTTTATTACAAGTACAAGTATAAATCCAAGCTACAAATTCTCCAAATATACAAATGCTTTAAAATCAAACTTCTCAAAATACTTTTGCTTCACTTTTACACACAGCTTATTTTAGTGGAATTTATTTTCATTCACCAACCACAAGAATGCACAAAAAATCTTAGAAAAATGTTACAAAAATTCAAGAAAGTCATGCATCATGTTCATACAAACCATCCGCCAATTATAGGATAAGGCAAAAGTATTCAGACTGAGGGTTGCAGAGCTTTTTTTTCTTCAGCGTCTTTTGAGAATTACCAAAGTTTGGTGGAATATCCTCCTGGAGGAATACGACGAGATGGAGTAGTTGGCATCCCCCCATTCGAGTTTACATCTACAAAATCCAGTAATAATTCACTCAAATTTGAAGAAACATGTACAAATTATTACTCGTCTTATAATCTCCATTGATGGATCCATTGCTTGGAGTATTTGATCCAGAGCTACAACCAGAAAGTGATCCAGTACTCCCACCCCCATTGAATGATCCATTTATTCCATTGGTTATCCCAACAACCTCCACTTGTTCAACTCCATTCGTTCCAAAGATGATATTATTCTTTTGATGATGATGAGGAGTTCCTCTTGGAGATAGTTGAGCATCAGTCAAATCTCCAGCAGCAGCAGAGGCTTCTTTTCCTCCAAAAAGTTTATGAAATGAATCTCCCCCTGGACGAGAAGGTTTCACCTTGATTGGACTACCCCCATTGCTGTTATCTGACCCAAAGATGTTGGATGCCATGTGATTCTTCACTTTTCTTGGAGTGGATGGTGGCGTTGAGGCTGGAGAGGTGCCGAAAATGTCGCTAGACTCTCCCCCCGGTGGTCGAGTGATTCTATATAATATTTAAGAATGAATAAAAAAAGCAGCATTGATGCTCCCCTAAATCCTCTCATCTTCTCCCCATTAAGGTTTTTTAAGTAAAGAGTTATATAATTAGTTCCGCCTCACCCCAAGGTGTGGTCACTAAACTACACACATGCAGCCTTAGATTTCTACAAATTAATCATAGCTCTGAGGGAACGATGAGCTCAAAATCAAATTAATGTTGCTCTCAAAAAAGAGGAAATGGGAAGGAAATGACATGACCATTTATTCCATAATTTAGGAACGACGAGATCAACATGAACCATGAAAGTGCGTTTAATTTAATTCCAATTCCATCTACGTCCCAAAAAAACAATGTCATTCCAAAACTTGGGCAAAGGTCAATCCCCATACGTCATGTCAACAATTTCTCCCCTCTTCCACTCTTCCATGTTATTTTAAATGTTAAACATGTTTGTACATAACATGTTATTAGATTAAAAAAGTCCATAAAGGGAGATCAAATAGTTCCCCACCCGTGTTCAATTTTAAAGCACAACCAAATTAGTGGATTCCCCAGTTATTATTTATTTCCATTTTTTATTTGGTTAGAAAAATGACATGAAATGAGTCCTTGCCTGTGATGTGGAATTGTAATTGAGATTGCCGAAGCTTGGGATCCAAATACATCATGATGGTACTCACCCCCCGGGGGTTGCTGTGCTCTATAAAAACAACCTAATTCTTACATAAACTCAAACATAAATCAAATCCAATGTCCTGGAAAATAATCTCAAAAAGTAAAGGCAAATGTAGAAACTCCTTTTCAATTCTTTATACCCTCTCACATAGAAAAAAAAGGATTGTTGTCTAGAATTTAAAAAGGACATGAGTGTGAAATTGAACCAAGATTAGTCCCTTCCTGGACCAACATTTTGGAGAAGAGGGTGTCTTGTACAAATGCACCAACTCCTCCATGTCAAATCCACCCTCTCATAATAAAAAAATTCAGTTATCTCAAGAGGAATGAAGGAGTCAAAACAAGAAAGGGGAAGGAAGGATTAGCTTGTCATAAAATTTCTGTAATTTTTATCCCAGACATTACTGCAAATCTCATCTTGTGTTTGCAACGTGTTTGCAATAAGGGGAGAGGGTTGGAATAAGAAATATAAATCCTTTGTCATTTAAAACCTCATGACTAGACATGCCAAATAATCTCTTGAACATCAGCTTAACTAGTTTAACAAGATTATTATTGAAATATGAAACCCCAATGTGATGAATTTGATAATTCAGCAAAGTTGCGTTTTCTATACTTTCTCCCCTCCAACCGTGTTACTTCATGCTTGGAAAGAATTAAAGTTCCAACAAACAATGTTTTTTTTTAACCGTAAAAAAATCTACAACTTCCTGACTTGATTGTAAATCTCTCTCTCTCTAGAGGAGAGATGCTATAGGAGCCAAAAAGTTAATTGAGAAGAGTATAACTTTTCTCCCCCCCAGAAAAAGGAAGAAGATTCATGAGAAGAATGATGAAATCCAGGAGGGTTGAGTTTCAATAAAATGAATGTAATAAAAACTACCGTCCAATCCCCACAGATATAGTGTGAGTCATTTGAAAAGATGCTACAAACCTGCTACTACAACCTAATAATGTTGTGGGTGGTCAAGTAACTAAGGTCGATAGCAAACAAACTGATCCATAGCGACCTTTCCCCTTCATTTTTATACTTTCTCCACCCCTACTACAGAAATAAAGGCTTTTTTCCTCCTTTCACCAGCAAGGGAGTAAAAACACATCTTTTTACTACAACTGTCTACAACCTCTACTACCCCCCAACACTAAATGCACTTCCTTTACTGTGCAAATCTAATCAATAAAACATCCAACAACTTCCATTACTCCTTTAGAAATTAATAATATGAAGAATATCTCAATATAAATGGAGCCCCCCTTCAATCTTCAAAGATTTAAGATGGATGATACAGAATGTCTCAACAAATCCTCCTTCAATTCAAACTAAAATTCCCATACCTCTTATTATTCATCATGATTTAAAAGTTTCTTGTTTTCCAAGCACCTCAAAAAATTAACAGCACTCTTACAAAAATGGTGTGTGATCTGGTCCGAAGCTGAATAAGAACTGAATTCCCTTCTCTCTCAATCTTCTAGTTGAGTCAGATCAAATGCAGTGAGTCATTGCATTTGCACTTGTCTCATAACAACATTTGCATCCAAATGGAACTTTCCAGTGACTACACCTGAAGGGACTTTAACCATAACACAATATCTTTTTTTTTGAAGGGGACCCCAACCCCATTAATATAATTACATATCTCACCCACCCCTTAAAAGGGGTGTGAATAAGAAGGGTCATAATATTGCTCCCTTATCTCATCCATTTCCTTATCTATAAATAGAACAATAGAGAGGAATATATGTATACAACTAATCAATAGCCCAGTTCCCAATCTATTGTTCCAATCATAATTATACTTGTGGCTTCTTCATTACAGTTGGTTCCAGCCATCATCTCATTTCAAATCAATTTTATAGATGTATTCCCTTGTAAACCTCACGTTTTGTATTAGATTGAGCCCAGTTCAGCATAAACAAAGCAACATTTAAATTTATGGATTAACCACGATTCTCTTCCCATAACTTTCCAAATACCTTGTGCATCCTCATCCTCATTACACAGAAGCTCAACAAAGTTTTCAAAAAATGATGACAAAGGACCCAAAGGGTAAAGAGAGAGCTGATGAAATTACTACACCATTAATTCCATCTAAATACTTGTAGAAATTGGGATGTTAGGGCTTTGTGTAGATTATGCCTCAAAAGAGACGCCTCAATTACAAGAAATAAATTATGACAAAAGATCAGTTACTCCTAAATATAGCTCAAATATAATTGAACTTTCCCATATTCATCTTTTTAGACTCCAGCAGAGGGGGGCAAGACCCCCCTACAAGTAATGAATAGTAGAAAACAACCTTTTTTTGAAAGCATTAATTCACACACCTTGAACTAAAAGATGATATAAAAAAAGATGCGGAATTTAAAAGGGAAATAATCCAACTTCCTCATCTCCCTAATGGCTTAAAACTGTTCATCATTCATCCTCCTTGGTTTGAAGCTGTGCTAATTTACTACTAGAGATTTATTTTTAATCTCACCACCAGTTGTGCAGGTAAGATGCAGTTTGGATGCAGTAATGAACCACTTGTTCCAAGTTCAAAGCCCTAACAATATAATGAGAAGAAATATTTTAGAAATTCAATTTTTTTAACTCTTCTTCTCGTCATACTCTGCATCAAAAGGTTTGGCGTGACAGATGGAGGTGGAATGAATAGATTTGCAATACTTGTTGTAATGCTTGTTAAAAGCACCATTGTCATGTAATTCTGTTTGCAATTGGATCCCGTGGAATCATAACTTGCGACTTTTTTTTTCGATTCAAAAAAATATTCAGTTCATAAAGTACATTATGATGAGCTAAGTAACTCTCAAAAGTGTGATAACTATCAAGTACTACCGAACCGAATCTTTACCGTTAGTAAACACGTGGAACTATAAAATCTTGGCACGTCTCATAGATTTATTCGTCCGACGGTGAATTCCTCATTTTATTAGGATGCGTGTGTATTGGGTGTGGCTTTAATCAACAATGACTCGCACGCACCATCTCAAACTATAATTAATGGGTTAATGTACAAATTAACAGTTCTTTCCAAGCCTTTGTTCATTGTTATTTCAGGTTGTGAATTGATTCTCTAGGTTTCTCTTTGTTGGCTTTAAATTGGATTATAGAGAACATTCAAGGTAGTAAATTAACCTGGCCCAGACTCCTCATCAAAACAATCTTTTTTTTTAAAAATCCAATAAAGATGTTGAGGAAAAATACTTGGCAATTGGATGTAATGTAACCCTTTTAGTATAAACTGGATTTTTCTCTTAATCTCTTATTTAATATGTACGTTGTCCGGTTATCCCCTTAATTTGTATTTCATAAGATGATTTAAGGGTAATTAAGGTTAATTTTAAAACTCATGCTCCTAATCTCATACCCAGAGCCCAGGCAAGAGAACTTTTACAATGAAAGGATGATCATTAAGCCTTGCTCTGACTACCTTGAATTTAACCAAAATTGGAAACAGAACAGAGAACAGTGCAGCCTAAACAAATCATGCAGCAACACCTACTCTTAGCTATTCAATGTTTTGTCCATCTTTGGGAAATGCAGTGACCTTGTCTTTGTTCTCTATACTTTACAAGACTTCAGCCACCATGGGGTTCTTGTTTCTTTTTTCCAAAAAAATCTCAACATTCCATTAACATCAACTTCCATTAGTCAAATGCGATGAATCCAACAAAATAAATGAGGCAGTGAAACTACGAATTTAAAACACAAGATTTAAATGATGAGTCGATGTTTTTTTTTGATGCAATGATGTTTACAACCCTTCCTTTGAGGAAATATAAGCTTCACTTTTTTGCCCATCTTTACTTTTTGTCCTTTTTTTAATGGCTCCAAGAAGGATGTGCAAAAGGGGAGTTTTTACAACGTTTTTCAACACATTCTCCCTTGAAAATCACTTAAATTTTAATACATTTCCCTTTCTCGCTCTACTTATTCCATTTTTATTGTTTTGCATTCCTTACTGAGTTATGAGGGGGGTTGGTAATTGGATGAAACCTTAGCTGGAAAATCATCATCATCGTCATCAGTGCTTAAAGGAAAGCTTCAAATACCCTTAGCTAATTAAGCATATCAACAAACTTTGGGGTGCTTGATGAATGCAGCGGAAGTAACTTTCCTTCTCTCATTTAATTTCTCAGTTTCAGGACTAATCTATTTATAAATCCACACGTTATCATGTTTTTATTCAAACAAATCCTTTTTTCTCCAACAGTTCACAATATTATGGAACAATCAGAGGCCATCTAAGGCAATGAAAGTTTGTAAAAATTCAATTTTATTTGAAAACGACGTTTTGCTTCGACATTAAAAATATCAATTTCTCAAAGTTAACTCAAATCTTTAATTTCATCACAACAAATGTCCCATTGCATGACCGAATTTGGCTTGAGGCAATCCGCTAACTCTAAATTAAATTACTGTTGGTATTCCCCACCAATTGTATTTGATTCCTTGTTCACATAATGAGTGGGGGAGTTGGTAGGGGGGTAGACGAGATCAAATATATTTATCAACTTCCATTCAAAGAAAGAAAAGAGATTTGTCGAATATTTGACGAAAACAATCAATGGGAAGAGTTAGGTATTACTGCACTCCACCTTATCTTTTAAACCCTTTGCAATCTTTTTTGTTGGAATATATAGGAGGAGCCCTTATGGGATACAAGAGCTATGAATTAAATGAATTTGGAAAAGCCCTTTATCGTGGAGGGTCCCCAACGGATGCCCTTCTTACATCTTGGGGTAACCAAAATCACACAATACTCGAATTGTTTACATTATTTGCTCAAATCTATCATGCAAGGGGGATGGGGATTTTATCTAAATTTGGTACAGCTTATATATCCTTTATCCCCCCACCCCTAAACTAATTATATAAGTATTCAATAGTTGATGAGAAATATCATCATTTCATCCAACAAGATTTCCAAGCTACTCAACTCCTTGCAACGATCCCCAAACCCAAAGATGTCATTGTGAATAAACAACCGGCAGAAAAGAGTAAAGAAGCTGCAGCCCTTGCTGAATCCGTGGGCCTTCTCCCTCAAATCCCTTATATTGAGTTAACATCCTCCACCAACGGCTGGGATCGACGCAACGTTATTGGAAAAGGAGGTTTTGGAACCGTCTACAAAGGCCTATGGAAAAGCACTCCCGTCGCCATCAAACGCATGGAACAACGACAAAATGAAGCTTACGTTCAAAGCCAAATGAAACAGAGTTTGGGGGAGATGAAATTTTTAAATACTTACAGACACGATAATATCCTTCCATTATATGGCTTTTGTTTGGAGGGGCCACATCCCTGTTTGGTTTATCAGTACATGATGCATGGATCACTGGAGGATAGAATACTTTGCAGGGTGAGCCCTTTTCAATGTTTGTACTTTTTTAAAAAAAAAAGTTATTTTTTTACAGCAAAAATCCTCTCCTTTAAGTTGGCTTTTGAGGTATTCCATTGCAAGGGGTGTGGCTTGTGGGATCCAATTCCTTCACTCAATTGGACCCCACCCCCTCATTCACGGGGATATTAAAAGTGCTAATATTCTACTAGATAGGAATTTTGAAGCAAAAGTTGGAGACTTTGGATTGGTGTGTTTTACTATAAAAGAGGCCCTTATTAAGTTTATCTTTTTATATTAAAAGGCTAGGGAAATGCCGACAACGGTGGATGCATCTTATGTTAAAGTGTCAAGGGTCCATGGAACCCGCCCTTACCTTCCCGATGAATATTTGCGCTCAAAAAAACTCTCCACTAAAGTTGACACCTATAGTTTTGGCATCGTTTTGTTCGAGCTTGCCTCAGGACTTCGAGCCTATGAGGAACAAAGAACAAAGAAATTTTTAAAAGACCTTGTTGAAGAGTTTGATGGGATATTGGATAAGCTAAGGGATACAAAGGGGGGAGGGGATTATGCGGAAGTATTTTTCATCATGATCAACTTGGGACGTTCCTGCACTGAACGATTGCCCAAAAAAAGACCGGAAATGGTCGAAGTCTTGAAATCTCTGGAGATTTCAATGCATCAAGCAACCCAAGCTTCAAGCATAAGTATTTAAACATATTTATAAAAGGGAGATGATTATTCGTATAACAATGGTTTATATTTAGGAACCTTAAGTACCCATGTTACTGGACTTCCGAACCTATTTGAGCCTCATTCTCGTCCCGGCTCCCTTGGCATCCCTATATCCAGTTATACTACGAATAGAAATGTATTTTTAAATCCATCCAAGGGGCTTTATATGTATTCCAGCTTTTGTTTATTTTTGTAGAGTCCTGAAATGCGAGCTGGTAGTCCTCATTGGACCCCACATCATCATTATCAACAACAAGGTGGGGGTGGTTTAACCCCTCAAGGTGGTCTTCCAATAAGTCCTTCATTTCCATCCCCCATTCCAGGGATTAGAAAAGTGTCTCAAACATCACCCCCAATTCCAGGGCCAATAATTCCTCTTAATTTCCAGCCACCCTTGGAACAACCTCTTCCTCCTCCTCAAGTTCATTCTAATTCCAACAATAGTCCTTCAACCACCACTTCAAATAATACAACAATACCTTTAAGTATTGAGACCAAACTCCCGGAGCTTTGTGTTATACAACCCTCCCCTCAAACCCTTGCTAAAGTTGGGGATAAAGTTGAAGCTATAGAGGAAGAGGGGGTTGTAGAGGAGGATGAAGAGGAGGATGCTTATTTACCGTTGGTGCTGGAACAACATAATAATAATAACAATAGTGATCCCTCTTGTAGTAGCTCTGTTGCAGAGGGATTTGCAACGGTCATCCCTTTAATAACAGAATTAGGATTTAAAGATCAAACTTAAATAAAATGTTGGAGATTCGTAAAGAATGGAATAAAGTTTAAGATTTGTGTATTGCTCAAAGAAAGTTTACTTTCCCTAATGCTTAATATCCTTTGTTTCCTTTCATCTAATTTCTGCTCTCAATATGATAGTTGGGCAAAGGTTTTGTATTCAAATCCAAAGCGACATGACATCTAATTCTCTTTTTATTATCCCGAATTCCCTTGGTGTACTTGTCAACTCAAAATTTAAAGAAAAATTA
>JAAOWG010000350.1:0-22427 GCA_036491945.1 Paranurophorus simplex
ATCATGTTGAGTTGATTGGACTTACACGGTGAAAGTAGTAGGATGCCAAGTATTTTCCACTTTGTTCTGTTTCATGAGATTGAATTTATTCACCAGCCACTGGCTGTGATGATCATAAACTCCATTCAAAGAGAGATCTAATGAATCAGGAAACTTTGCATTACGATCCCTTGCTCCCGATCTTTGAGCATTGAATAGTCTTATGCAGGGATGCAATTTAATTTCTCTTCCATCCATTTGAATTCACTCAATCTAATATTTACTTGAATTGATCTTTGTCATTAACTAGACAAATGAGTGTTTCAAACCAAGTGAATGAGTCTCCAGATTACAGAGATTATTTCCACTGCATTTTCTGGATGAAATGAAAACTCGGAGAAAGTTTGATCAAACTTTGAGTGTAACAGGTTAAAGTCTTGTGGGCGCAGGACAGGTCGATAAAACCTTGTGGACAATAGAATGAACAAATTCTTTTGAGCATATGCCATAAAATTTATTTAGTTTTACAGCGTAATAAACATTACTTTTACCAACGGAAGCATGGTTTTCCGGTCCAGTGTATTTACAACACAACAACGGGACTAATTATAGAAAAAGATGAGCCGCATTTCCACATTATTTTGTATAAATATAAATTAAAATGGGAAAAATGAGGGAAATTGTAGTGATCTGCCTACTTCAACTATGGTGCATACTTGTTTCCAGTTCCAAAAGTAGAAAGCTGGAAAATATTTGTTCACCGGTACCCTAACTAAACTAAACGTAAACGGTAACTAAACGTTCTACAAATTCTTTCCAGAATGATTATCGTTACGAATTTACGGAATGCGATGCTGATGGAGGACGCTGGAGAGTGGCTGTGCCAGAATCTTCAGTGTGCAGAGAAACAGTTCTCTCAGTTCAGCCCAAACGCTTAAGCGAATGCTGTAAGGCTTATGAAATGATTTGTTTTGTTTTGATTTGTTTTTTTTTTAATTTCATGTAGTCAAGTCCTGCGAGGCTGGAGAATTTCTGAATTTGACGTCGTTAGAATGTGAGAATTGTAAAATGGGAAGTTATTCTTTGGGGGGTGGAATTGTGTTCAATGAATGGGAACCTTTACCATTAGGATTCAAAATTCAAGTGGAAAAGTTTCATTCAATGTTTTCATCAATTGGACGGCAATACTCCAGTGTTAACTGTAGCAAGTAAGGCTGAATTCTTGAAATGCATGGTACTTGATGAATGATGTTATTTAGATGGGGTTGGAGAACTAGAAAAGACATGATTCTAAGTCAAGGAGGTACATCGCAGAATCAAAGAATTGGTTTCCATTAAATTAAATTTATTTCATTGGCAGGTCCATGTGTCGCAATTCTAATATATACGGCACAACTTGTGAAACCTGGAAAACTTAAGTTTACTTATCAATATGCAGATGATTCCGTACTTTTCCAGTTTCAGGTAGAAATCAAAGCGCATGTTGTCTAGCATGAATGTAAGTGTATAAGTGTGATATTGCAGGCAAACTCGGAACAGTGTGCAAGTCTTCGAGAAGCTGAGGGAAGTCGTTGGCCCCCTTTGACTGGTGATGGGGTTTGGAGAACTGAAGAAATTCAATTGCATACGGGTCTAAATATTTTCCAATGGAAGACAATGGGAATTGAGGCATCTCGTAGAGCAAAGCAAGTGATGATTAAGAAAATAGAAATTGATGGTGTTGGATACACAAGTTCTTGTAATCCTTGTCCAGGTAACAATTTTGGACCCAAACTCCCAGGGTATTGTAACATAGGTAATATTTTCATATTTTATAAAGCTGGAACATATATGGACAAAGATGCTTCAAAAATGTGCCTCCCTTGTGAAAAAAATTCTTTTTCTCTTCGTCAGTCATCTCGATGTACACCTTGTGACACATTACGTTTTTATTCTGAACAAGGATCAGATCGATGCTTAGAACGACCCCCTTGTACTGATTCTGATTACTATAAAATCCACAGACCCTGCAGAAATAACAAGGTACTTGTGTCAATTACAGTGATTGAAATAAATGTTTCATTTATGACAGACTCAAGCAATTTACAAATGGGTAGAACCGAAAATTTGTTTAGAATCTCATCCTGGAGCAGTTAGTCTTCCCCCTGATGGAGACTATATAAAATGTCCTCCATGCAATTCAGGAACAGAGTATAGAGATGGAAGTTGCAAGACTTGTGGTTCAAATGAATATTCCGATGGAATGTCTCCATGTTCTAAATGTCCAGCAAATTCACAGCCCAAGCAAGGACATGAATTAACACAATGGTACACTTGGCCAGAGAGTATACACATTGCTTGCATCTCTCCAGAAGGTTTGCACTTTCGAGTTTTTAAGAGTACACATTAGCGTCTTATAATTTGTGCAGATTCTGGATGCACAAACTCTCCTGCTTGGGATCTTTACGGGAACTATACACAAATTGGGAAAGGTCATGAGCAATGGGTGTATTTGGTGATGACTCTGAGTGTCAAAGGATTCCGAGGTGTGGGTAGAATAATTGATGGAGAATTACATGAAGTTGGTAGAGTCACTTTTACATTTGAAATGAAATGTGCTCATGACTGTGAGCTATTGTTTATGCAAGTAGGTTAAAATAGCTGAAAATGAAAAAGAATGGAATTTTGTATTCATTTGCAGGGGACAAGTAGTAAAAACGCCACGGTTATCCAGCGTTGGACAGGATCACACTCATATGAAGAATATTCACAACCAATCTTTCGAAATGATACCTACGATTTTAGTTGGTACAGAGCTAAAGGAAGCACGAGTATAATAATTTCTATAAATTACATATTTTACATATGTTAGGGCATTCCAGAAATTAGCTTGGGACACTTCCTTAGATGACAGCACAACTGAAAATGGAATGGGCTACACTGGAATCAGAATCGACGATGAAAATTACGTCAAGATATATCAGGTATATGTCAAAAACTCAATTGATGGAGGAGCTTCTTCTTGTATACCATGTAAAGATGCTGGAGTACATCATAGCGGTGACTTGTGCACTTCTTGTGATCCTAAAAGAACCCTGTAAGTACAAATTACAAGCAGAATAAAGAAACCTGTATTAATGAGTTATTTTAAACAGAATAACGAAATCAACAAACAACGGATCCAATGATGACCCTTGTTCACCTTGTCCATTAGGACATGTTATAGTTGACCCTTATTCTACAGAATCATCAGAAAATTGTCGACCTTGTGGACCTGGACTAATTACAAAGAATGGATTTGACTGTGTATCAGATTGTACTTTAAAACAAGGGGATTTAACCTATGACCTTCGACCACTTAAAGGATTTTATGGGATTAAAGGAACTAGTCTCTTCACAGCAAGTGGTACTCAGTATTATCATGTATTCAACATAAGCTTTTGTATGGATTCCTCTGCGTTGTGTGAAGTAAGGTTTTTTTTAATATGAGAAATTCAGGACTATAATAAGAACCTATTTAATATCCATGCATTTTCTTTATTGATTTTAGAAGAACGTCTCGTTGCAACATGGCGTTGATACAATTACACGAATTGAATCGCTAGTTTGTCAAAGCACAATATTTCCTCCTGTCTCTACTGCTGGCGTTGCTGTAGGTTCCTCATCTGAACAAGATCCAAATGGATTCGATGGATATGGAGATATGATGATCAAACCATTGTCAACTCATGCCTCCTCATTGGGAGATCATTTAATTGGGGTCAGTCCATCCCCAGCTATTTTAGGAATACCAATTGCAGACGATATAAAAAGTCAATTCGACAATCCTCATCAGTTTCACTTTTTCTACTCTACCCCAGAGTAGGTTTTATTGGATCCATGATTGTTGTAGTGATTTCAACATTCCATTTGCAGGAGAACAATATCATGTCCTAAAGGGAGAAGTACGACAATCACATTTAGATGTAAAGTAACCTCATCTTCTTGGAACTTAATGACCAATACCACTACAACAATTTCTTTGGAAGAGAAAGGAAGCATACAAACTTTAGAGCGGTGTTCTGATGGTACTTGTGACGGCTGTAATTTTCATTTCTTGTGGGAAACTCCATTTGCTTGTCACTTATGTTCTGAAAATGAGTTGACGTATGTTTAATTTTTTTAAATCATCATTAAAAAATGTTTTTCAGAATTGTAAAAGGAGAATGTAAAAATGGAATGCAGGATGTTCATTATTTACCGATTCCAAAGTCGACATGTCTCCCAAGGATTAATTCTTCATGGCCAATTACAAAAAAATGTCAAAATCATCTTCCTTTGTTTGCAGAGGTAAAAAAGTATAGCTTTCTAAGCAATTATTGTCATTTCAATATTATTTCCTTGTAGGTTGCTATACAATTAGCAGTGGGTCTTACAGCATTGCTATTTATAATACTAATTTGTTTTTGGAAAAGACACCGAAAGTTAGAATACAAATACATGAAACTGGTTGCATCAGGAAACTCATCAAGAAATAATGATGGAAATCCAAAGGATGATCATATTTCAGAACGGGACATGATGCCTGTGGCTGAAAGTTGTGCTTTAGATCCAAATGATGAGGATGAGGAAGAGGACATTTATGGTAAATCCAAATTTATATATCCAAATCAGTGCAGTCTTCTTCATTCATTCATCCGCAGATCGAGAACAACCTTCGATAAGCCGTCAAATGAAGGAAGTAAGCTTTCAGTCGGATGGTAGCATAAGAAGTTTGGTTTCTAAGATTTCAATCTTTGACAAACTCAAATCCTACACACGAAAAGTATTGTTCATTTTATTATCCAGTTTTTGTAACAAAAAAATAACGTTGTTGATTTTAGGGCGAAGAAGGTTCAAGCCTGGAAATAATGAATTTGACGGACAAAGAAGAATATTCTTAATACGCCACAGGAAACATTTGAACTTCATTTCAATATGGAATATTTTTATGATTAAACAAAATATAATTAAAGGTTGTAAAAGCCTAATACTGCAACTAAATACATTCCTTACTTTTGATTACTACTTAACTTTGGAGCTTTCAAAACGCCGATTGATCTTAATTTCCTTACAATAAAGGGTACAGCAGTAAGAGTTATTGTAATCCTTATGGGTGCAAATACTTTATGGACTGCATAAGCTATAACAAAAGTACTCGCCCCTTCTGCAATCTTGCTTGATTCGAATCCAATTCCAAGTTTAGAAATGAGTCCGATCACATCCAATCCACTGCAGAAACGACAAATTTGAGCTTAGTAGTTTGTACAAAAAAGTTGGAATAATTATGCAATTACAATTACCTTGATACCAATGTGTAAAATATTCCTAAAGAACAAAGGGACATTGTAATATGAAAAACCATAACGGTTGATCCATAATCTTTAACTGCATGCTTTAACTTTGTTCTTAGCGGAAGAGGGGAAGTAATAGTTGCACCTTTGTTTTGAGTCTGAAATTGTAAAGATCCAATTAAAAAAACATTAAGACAAATTAATAAATACTGAATTGGAATTATCAGACTCAGCCATCCTTTGAGGAGTCAAAGTCCAAATTGATCTAATTGAATAAGGACAAGGATCATATCTTATGTTGGGATGAGAAATCTTTGTGCAAATGCTGGCTAAAGATGTTGAATTAATATGAACTAAAAACATAAAGTAAAACATTTAAATATAAACTGAATGAATGTTGAACATTGAAATTATGATGTACCTGGAGATATGGTTTTGAGGGCGATATAGGAAAGTGACTTTCTCCAAACACCACCATTGCATAATAACATTTTTTGTGCTACAACCCTAATTTAAGTCATTGATGTTTTGACTTGGAATTTTTGAAGGATTTCCAGCAAAAATTTGAAATTTAGCCTCCAGCAGGTCTATATAGTTCTGTTGAGGTGATGGCTGCTTAAACCTAAAAAAACTTTGTATTTTACAATACACACAAAATGTGATGCTTCTTTAGTGAATATGATGATGGTTCAATGACGTTGCATGAAATTTAATCTCATCAATTGATGATAGGGATATGACAATTTAGAGATAATGTATTGGGTCATACAAGACAGAGCATTATTTCTTATAGTAAATATACTTGTCTGTATTTCTTAATTTTTTAACAGTAAATTTATCTAGTTCAAATATAAATCAATGGTGGTGGCGTTTATGAATATACACAAATTACTGAAGAGCTTGTTATTGATTCTCACTTCCCCATATTTTGAATGTACGGTCAAATCCTGATGTAGCGATATATTGAGAGTCTGGAGAAATATCAGCACACATTACACGGCCTTCGTGACCACTTAATGTCTTCAAAGGTTGCCATGTTGCGCTCAGCCATAACTGAATGATTACAATATAAAGTTAGCTCTTCTAGGAGAGGGGGGAATAAAGTTAATTCCTTACTTTGGCAGTTTTATCGTAGGAAGAGGTAATTATAAAATTTCCATCTCCAGGCTGGAATTTGCAAGAAGATATTAAATTTGTATGAGCAGGAATTGTATAAAGGCATAATCGTTGCCGGATATCCCATATTTTTGCAGTGTGATCTTCACTACCCGTAAGAACTTGATATCTGATACCAGTCAGTATGAATCAATTTGAATTTTATTGATGAAAGTGTAGCTTACCCATTTGAATGAATATCAAGGCCGTAAATGGATTTCAAATGTCCATCAAGGAACATGACACAACGTCCAGTTCGTAAATCCCACATCCTTCCAAACGAGTCCAAAGAGCTGTAAATTAAACGCAATAGTCATGAAACAAATTCTATTCAATTCAATGCAACTTTTACCCTGTAATGGCTGTTGACCCATCAGGATGAAAAGCTATACAATGAACAGCCCTGCTATGACCTTCTTGATGCAGTACTTCTTCTGCTTGTTCTAAATCCCACAATCTCCATGAAGAATCATAACAACAAGTTCCAAGAAATCGTCCAGAAGGATGATAAGCTAATCTTGACACACGATGATTATGTCCCTCAACATTTGCTACAGGCTCATCACTACAAATTAAAATTATTTACTGATTCAATACCTGAACGTTCCTCCTTAACCAGCCAACACGAAATACCTCACAAGATTCCACAATTTAACAGAACCATCAGCTCCACAGGATGCCAAACAACAGGCTTTATCCTCCATCAGAGGTGTTGTAGCATGGGGATGAAATGCAACACCTGCAACATTATTGGGATGCCCTTTCAATGTTCTTATCAAAGAACAATCCGGTACATTCCACAGTTTAACCAAACTGCTCCTACATTTCAAAACCAACATTATTTTCAACCTATGACCTCCATATTTCTTGATACCAAGAAGCTGTAGCTAATATTTTAGAATTTGGACTAAAAGTCACACATGCCACTGGTCTTGAATCTCCAACTTGACTCCCTTGACTAACTAGTTTTTGAAGTTTCTTTTGAAGGTCTTGTCTCGTTGCGACCTTTATTTTTTCTGGAATAGTTCTCCGTAGTCTAGCTTCTTCTAATCTTGCTTTGGCTCTTGGAACAGCATATTCTGCAATCCATTCCCTTGCAATTTTTAAGCTCTGTGGCCCCTCATGATACCATGTAACATCTTGCTCTTTTTCAGTTGGCTTTTCCTCTTCAAATCCAAGTCGTACTTTTCTCAATGCATCTGGACCAAGCCTATAATTACTTGTTAAGATTGATCCACAATTATTTATCACTTAAATACCTTGATAACACTTCCTTCAATCGATGGCGTCGATCTGCGGGTCCTTCTCCAAAATAACACACTACCTCACCAATCGTTCGTAAATCCTTTTTAACTTCGGCATCATCTGTACTAACGTTCATCAACCTTACACGTTTCCTTCGATCCAGCTCTTCTAACGTTGCTTGTTTTTCCTTATTCACACTTTCCTCTATGTTCATATATTCTGTGGAAGGATAAGAATTTTTTGAAGAAACTTTAATTCCCCCCCTTCCATCTATTCACATTACCTGTCGAAATATTTATATTTCCAGCCCTAACGGCCGTATCAATTGCAATTTTGTCGTCAAAATCCATCTTGTCGACAACTCTTGATTCGGCGTTGGTTCTGTACTTACTTGAAGAAATTTGTTTGTGGCGGTGAGAATTTGGCGGGAATTAAAATATAAAAAACCCTTTTTCTGTCCCTCACTCTCTCACACATGGAAAAGTTATGATCAAATTTTTCCGGTCCTTCAACCTCATTTCATTTCAGTATCAAAAGTGATTTAGAAGGAGACGGAAGCATGGAAATGAAGAGCTGGATGGAAAGAATGGTAAGTCCTCAAAATTGGATTGTAACGTTTCAAATTTGTTGATGAACGTTAAGGGTTGGTGGAATTCCACATCTCCCGAAGACATCTGTGATCTAGAGATTGTGAAGAATATGTTGGTGATGATTGCCATGATGATAGCTCTGCCGGCAACAGGCATTAAGGTGCTATTTAATTGGTGGACGAGGGGGATGAGTTTTCCGGTTCGAATGCTATTTGTTTTGGGATCAGGTACTTTAGGGGGATATGAAATGATTAACTACTAATAATTGTTGGATCCCTAGGTGGCCATACAACTGAGCTATTAGCAATTTCAAGCCATTTAAGCAAAACACTGTACACTCCAAGGATTTATGTTGTTACAACCGGTGATTTTCTAAGCATTACCAAAGTGCATAGATTAGAAGCGGGCAATAGAGATTATCATATTGTACTATTACAAAGAGTTCGAGAGGTTGGACAAAGTTGGTTGACGACGTTGTTGTTTTCACTTCCTCAAACTCTAATGGGTTGCATTCGGGTATTGAGGGAATATCATCCAAATATGGTGAGATATTTTCCAAAATGTTCAACTACTAAAATTGTTTTTACCAGATTTTATGCAATGGTCCTGGTACTTGTGTTCCCCTTTGTATTGTAGCAAAAATATGGCAGGTGATAAAATTGATATGAGATGTATGAGGTTGTAATTTACTATTATTGTAAATTTCAGATTCTAGTTGGAACCCCTTGTTTGATTGTTTATTTGGAGAGTATTTGTCGTGTCCAAGGGTTATCTTTAAGTGGAAGGATTCTTTGTCGCATTGTGGATCGTTGTTATGTTCAATGGCCAATGCCTGCAGCTCGAGTGATTTATACGGGTCGTGTAAGTTAAAAGAGTCTTTCAATATCTCAAGTGAAAATCAATCAAGACTGAAAAATCATCCTGCTATTGTTCCCTCATCTACTGAATTTTAATGTTTGCCTAAATTATTATTGTTAAATCACATTCTATCCTTGAGACGTAAAGACCCAAGTTTGTTTGGGATGTCTCATTGTATTTAATAAATAAATAAATAAATAAATTTTATTTGGATAGTGTTGTTTAAACTATTTTGAAAGTCAATAAAGTATTGTTAAGTATTTAAATGTTGAGGAAAGGTGAGACGTTGTAGTTGGGTTGGGAATTCAAAGAGTAAAGGTTATTTTTTTGGAGTTGTGATTATCTTGCTTTTTTCAATAATAATCAATGATCAAACCTAACCTTACCTAATCATTTACCAGTGAGTGGTGGTAAAAAAGTAACAGTACAAATCCACTCAAGTTCTCCATCAGTTTAAATGCCATCAAATTCAAGATCAATTAAATTAAACCGGACATCCTTAAACTTTTACTCTTCCAAAGAATTTGCCCAAAGGACTGGAGATTTTTAAATGAGGAAAAACTATCAAAATTGACACTACCTTGACGGTGAGTTGTACATGCTTATCTAATATCTAACGTTGAGAAACGATGGACATGTCCTATGTTTATACATTCGTTGAGATTAAAGGAATTTCATGATGAAAAGTTTTTTTCATGACAATCGTCATAGGGATGATTTGTAAGATTGTCAAAGGTCCACTTTTATTATTATTCTTAAAATCGAGAAAAATTTTCCAAAATTTTCAAATAATTCGTAAAATGGAGGTTGTGGAGCTTCAAAAGACGTTTTGGAAGCATTGCTGGCATACATTACACTTTGTTGATTTGCTTAACCCACAATTTCAAATTATGGAGCAAAGTTCCATAAAATCTTTAAAGGATTTTATTTTAGATATGCTTGAGAAGCGAAGCTTTTTTTCTAAAACGGTGGATCATCTTGCAAGATGTTTGGCAGCATTGAAACCAACGCCTTGGGAAAAGGTTTACTTGAGGCTTAGGCCTTGAAATGATTGAGATTAACATTTTTTTACTTAGGTTCAACGATTGTTTGATCTTTGTCCTCATCAAAGTGCTAATGGAGTGTTTAGATTGGATGAACGGGCTCAACATGCTGTTGTCGCCCTTGGGATTTATTTTTTGGAGTCAAAAGTTCAGCATAAGGACAGAATTCTACCCTATCTTATCTTATTGTTTCGATCTCTAACAAAATCACAATGGATTTATCAAGGAAATTCCAATGAAAGTAAGGCAGCCTTTGAATCACAAGGAACAAGGAAGTAATGTTTTTTTTGCAGGAATGCAGATGACGGAAAAATTATCCTTCATCATGACAACTTTACTTTGTGATGTGGCAGTATTATTAGATGAAAATGAGAGAAAGGATATTGTTAATGTTCAGCTTGAGGTGTTGCAAAGGATTTCAGAGACTATTGTTGAAGCTGTGAAACTTGAGCATGTTGATCAGCATATGAAAGGTGATTATATATGTATGTACATGTTGGTTGGACGTTGGATCAGATTGAGTTGAATTTACGGGACTTGTCATGTCTGCAGGAAGTATTTGGCATGGCTGAAAAGTCATGACGAATCGTTGTGCAATGACAAGTTTGACAAATAAGACAGGTCCAACAACGTGCCCTATTAATTATCATTACAATTTGATATGGATTTTAATTCAACACTTTTTTATAGTATTTATTGTGGATGTCAATCTTCCAATTTTACTGGGAATTGGGAGAGCATTTGGACGATTTGTGGAGACGGAAGGTGGAAGTCCATCGCTGTTTTCACTTATTTTTCCAAAGCCCTCGCCCCCTTTGTTGGAATTGGATTTTAAGAGAAAACAGAATATGAAATCTATTCCAAATTTTAGATCAGTTATTCCAAGATCTCTGTCATCCTCTTTTGGAGTTCCTATCATTCCAGAATATGATCCTGATGATCCGGCAAAGTAATGAAGAGATTGCTTAAATTCATGTTTTCAATTTTAAACTGGTGTCAGGTTTGCAATACTATCAATGCCAAAGTCTATGGTGGATTATTCAACAATATTTTTCCGTAAAGCTGGTTCATCTTATGCTTCATACAAAGGAGAGCGTCAAATGGTGCGATATAGTGTAGGGCAACTGCAGGTAAGAAGGGTTCATTTCATTGAAATTCTAATTAATCCGACCCCATTATATATTTGAAGATCATTCTATCTTCTGCCAAAAGTTTGTTAAATCATGACGTTTTAAGAGACTTGGATTCATGGGCCGCAGACGTTCGTTCATTTCAAGGAGAAAAAACATCATTCTATGAGTACGATTGTTTACAGAAGATTCACTCAACGTTTTTAAGAAACTAATAACTTACCGAATAATTTTCAGAAGCGTCAGTGAGATATTAAATCTTGTGATGGTGTCATTGCTTAAAGAGTGCTTGTACCGTCATCAAGAACTCCCAATTCCATTTACAAAGGAGGTTCAAGAATTTGTCAAAGGATTATTTTTGTCCGGTCAAACCGAACTGATGCGATTCACCAAAAAATCTCATGAGGTAAATGTAATTACAAATATAATGAATGATTTCAAAATTACCTAGCGTAAATTGTTAGTAAAATTCTTTTTATCTTCTAGAAAAATGACGCAGATAATTCAAGGCAATGTGGAAAATTTCGAATGAACGTCCAAACTAACGCAAACTGTGTCGAACTGCTTGTTTGGGCAATTGGTGATGAAACAGGCAAGTAATGATACTTTATGCTATCGTTGTATGGGAAATGAATACGTCTCGGCCAACGTAATATTTATGCAATGTCTTCCATTTATTTAGTTATTATTGAGCATTCATTTATCAACGATATATTGGTTGATCTCAGCGGAGGCATGATAATATCAGCGGCCAATTTAAGACGCGCAAGTAATGTCGGAAGTTGTGATTTTTTTTAGAGTGACTTGAGTGAAATACTGTGTCGTGTAAAGCTTCATTAACATATCATCCATGTGTTCAGTGTTTTGTTGCATTTAGCCTATACTTTTTACTAGTTAAGTAATAACTTCCGTAAATATATAGTATTAAACGGGTTATAATTTTGGCGATTGACATATAATACTAAAAGTACATTTTAGTTTGCTTTATTGATCAATTTTCTTTAAAATGTTTCAGGCGCTGACAGTCTTTGTAGTCGACTAAATGAGAAAATTAATGACTACCATGCAAATAAGTTGGCGCTTGCACATATGCCTCTTCTCGTTGTATGCTTACAGGTATTGAATCTTTTTATTGTTATCTTTCTTTTCTAATTTAGAATTTTTGTGTAGGGCCTTGGAGATTTGGCTGTAAAGTTTCCAGCGATAGCTTCATCAAGTATTCAATATCTCAAAGAGTTTTTGATCAATCCATCTCCTATTTTGTCAAGATTGTATGATCGTGAAGCTGCCAAAGCTACTCGTAAGTGTAGTTAATTTGATATTTTGTAACAACTCAATATATCATTCATTTTTGATAAATATTTGGGTAATACAGGAGAAATTGCTGACGCTATGAAAAAAGAAGATACAGCAATGGATGCATTTCAGAGACTTAGGGATGTCGCCATTGAAAATTTGTGTAGTTCACTAAAATCTGGTTTAACAATGGATCCTAATTCTGTTCAAGCATTTCTTGCTTCCGTATCAAACAGAGTATTCATGGCTGAGAAAGAGTAATATAGCTACTTTATTGTCCTATTTTGATTATCTTTATATTTTTTAAATTCATCAGAATGGACGGCGGTATAGAAGACACAACAAATGGTAATTCTCTCCTAGTATTGACTAATGCTATCGTGATGTTGGGCCATGTTGCGATCGAGCTCAAAGAAACTCACAAAACCACTGAATCTGTACTTCATTTTTTACAACAACGTGTTGGAAGAATGCCTCCAGTTCTAGATATTTTGATTGTTGACCAACTTGCTTGCATTGTTATTGCAAGATGTGAAGTAATTATTATTTAAACTTGGCGATTTCTAAAAATTTAATTATTATTAATGAATTATAGACTCACGTTTATGAAGAAGTTATGAAAATGTTCATCATGTTTACTGTAGAAGCAAGTTCATCAGCTTATTCACAGATTGTGGACGAAAGGAAGTATCGTCATATCAGTGGAGCAGTTATGAATGCATTGTCAAATGTGGCACTTAATATTGATGGGGAAACAAGAATGAATGATTTATTGGTTCGGTTGCTGGAGTTGTTTGTTCAATTGGGTCTCGAAGGGAAGCGAGCGGCGGACAAGTCTCCAGCAACAATCAAAGCATCAACATCTGCTGGAAACTTGGGAACGTTGATTCCTATAATTGCATTATTGATGAGAAGAATGCCTCCAATTATTGACGTCAAACCTAGGCTGCATAAATTGTTTCGTGATTTTTGGCTCTATTGTATTATAATGGGATTTGTCACTCCAGTGGACCAAGCGGGCTTATGGCCCAGTGAGTGGTATGAAGGAGTGAAAGATATTGCGTTCAAGAGTCCTCTTCTTGTATGCAGAACTAGTCTAAGGTCGGAACTTCGTGAGTTGCAGTATACCTCAGCGCTCAGATCTGATGCTGTTTCTAATGTAAGAAATATTTGTTTATTTGTATTGTAATAGGTATAGTATAACCAGAATCCTTTTACTCATACAGTTGGAACTACAAGAATTCAAAAACAAAATATCAAATTTACTCGATAACCCTGATGTTACTGCAGTCATTAAGACTTTGCCATTTCCACAATGTGCATATGTTCACTCTGTCTACTGGTTAGAAATTTTGAGAATACAAACCGTTCCTCAACCTAGTTTCAAAGATGTTTTTGAGTACATTTGTGAAGTGTCCATTTTGAAAGATAAGCTTGGTTTATGGCAATGTATAAACAGCGTAGCGGATAAAGTATTTGCAAAATTTCTGGATGTGATGAGCAAACGTGACAGAGTGCTTCAAAGAGAAATAGAGCTGGAACAACATGCACAGTTCTTGCTTGTGAGATTCAATAATGTCCACCGACAAGTTCGAAAAGTTGCTGACAAGTTTTTGTCGGGATTAGTGGATAAGTACGTCACATCGTTATAATAATAATAATTGGACTGGTGAAAGTGGTCTTATTTTGTTTATTGGTTAGATTCCCACATTTGCTCTGGAGCCGTACCGTTTTGCATACAATGTTGGATATTTTAGAAGTTTTAACATACAGCCTTACTACCAATCCAATTGTTGAAAATGCTGCTCTACCTATTCCAAATACACCATATGAGGTGCAGTGCATGGATAACATAGAAGCTCGCGAGGTATTATGAATAAATACATAAATGCAATTAAGACTGTTGATACATTTTTCTGTCCGTCAATATAAAGCATGTTTTATAATTTAGGCAATAATTCGAGACTATGCTGAGCGATGTATTGGGTTTCTTCAAGAAGCAATGAAATGGGCTCCACAAACCACCAGATCCCACCTACAAGAGTATTTAAATGAACATAGTTTTGATGCACTACAAAGTCATTCTGGATTAGCAATGGCAGCTGAGAGTTTGCTCAAGTTTGTTGGATTAAATGGAACTTCAGAATCCTTACCAGTATTTATTTACATATATCTCAAATATTATTATCGTTTTCAAAGTTTCTAATTTTTATTTTATCCAATTAGGATGCTGCGTTGGAGAAAAGACCAGACTGCACAAAATCATCGGTACCCAAGTTTATTGCTTCATTATCATTACGCAGCAGGTATCTTGGTAAAGTTGAGGGCATGCTGGCGCTGGAAAGTTTGGAAAATGTCTCGCTGCGATTAATTAGCGTGGTTGCCGCCCGCAGCAATGATTCTGGACCTCAAGCTTCAACGGAAGAATTCCTTGAGGCGATATGGTCACTTTGTGCACTCGTCATCTCAACCGAAGGTATGTATAAATGTGGATCTCATTGTTTTTAGAGCAATTCTGTAAAAATATGAATTCCCAGGACTTAACCGACCTCTCCTTCACGCTGTGTGTTGGGGTCCCGTAGAAATGTTTACGGAGGACGTTATCCGAACTGCTATTGAATGTTGGCAATGGATACTTTCTGCCAGAAGAGATCTAACTCTTACATTTGTTCAAGAAATGTTGGGCGCTTGGCAATGTACTTTTGAACGACGTATGGGAATATTTGCTCCTGACTTGGAACATACCAGTCCACTTGCAGCGTACGAAGGATGTAATTTAAAGATGGAACAGGTCGTCGTTGCTCCACACGATCTTTGGATAACATTTATTTGTGAACTCGTAGAGAACAGCAAGAGTTGTAATGACGATGTGATAGAAATGTTTATTTACATGATTCATCGAACATTACCAATGGAAATTGGTGAACGTACATATATGACACGAAGTGTTGCAGCGCTTCGACCTCGTTTCAAACTACTTAGTTGTGCTCTTACCCTACTTCAAGATGATTCTACGAGGTAAGCAAATAATAGGAATTATATACTACAAGTTAAATATCGACAAGTAGTCTATGATTATTAATTAGTTATTTAGTAATGCTACTGCATAATTGTTTATAATTGATGTTATAGGCACTCAATGTTGAAGAAAGCTGTGATCCGTGAAAGAGTTTACTGTGCTTGTTTCGATTATTTTTGTCAAGGGTTTGCATGGCCAATGGAAGGGGCACCGGCCCTGAGAAAGGATTTATTTACAGTCTTAAAGTTTTGGCAAATACTTCACAATGACAAAAAATATATTCGACCCTTTTCTGAGAAAGAAACGAAAAGGAAAACTGCTTTAGCTGTGAGTTTCTTTAACAATTGACATTCAAGTCGTAGCAGTAGTTATTTCTTGTCATTATTTCAAGTATTTCGTATTTCTAGGATAAAGAGAGTTGGGCAAGCATTTCTGGTGCAGATATTAGATTCGGTGATGGATGGCTTAACACAATGTATCGCCATAAGGATAATCCACTTCCTCTTTACAAGAAAAGGAAAGACAATTTTGACAAGGACAATGTCAAGGAGTACATTCGGAAGAGAAATCTGATATTAGAACTACTTGCTCAAGAGGTATTCAAGTTTGTAACATTTACCCCATTTTCTAGAACACTTCTGCTACGTGATTTTTTTAGGTTGATGTGCTTATGACGTGGCACAACCCAATTAATTTAGGAGAATTTATCATTTCTGGAGAAGCTACAATCAACACTTGGAGGTTAATGAAGTCTTCGGATAAAATGTGGAGAGAATCAGTACGTCTTGCTTGGGAAATTAGTCCAGTTCTAGCCATCTACTTGCCAACCAGACTTAAATCGCCAGAAAAAAGCGTTGTGTCAGAAGAAGTTTCCAGGTTAGCGAGATATTGGCCGGAAACTATAATTCATCTTCCTGAAGCACTTACCTACTTGGTAACAGCTGATATGGTTTTGAATGATGCTCCTGAGGTAGACTTTTGTTTTCTCGCTCTCCTTTGTCGGTATGTTATAAATCGCTCTGGTCTTGCAGCTATCCAGTATTTTGACATGGGCCCCGTGTTCACCTATTCGAGCATTGTCATTCTTCAGCAGACAATTCCCACCACATCCTCTCACTGCTCAATATGCTGTTCGTACCCTCACAGAGTATCCTGCAGATGCGGTGCTATTTTACATACCTCAGCTTGTTCAGGCCTTGCGACATGATACCGTAAGATTCTGCTGGGATTGATGTTACGGCAATTTAATAATCATACTAAACTGTTGTTTGGGTGGTAGATGGGCTATGTCGCCGAACTTATCAAGTCACTGGCCAAAAAATCTCAACTTGTTGCCCATCAACTTATTTGGAACATGCAAACAAATATATTTTTGGACGAAGAGGGTACTACTAGGGATGGTATGAGAGTCAATTGGTCCATTTATCATGTCCATGTAGTGATGATGCTTATATTGATTGTATTTAGCTGAAATCGCTGACACCCTTGAATCCCTAATTTCATCAATTGTATCATCATTATCTGGAAACGCAAAAGAATTTTATGAAAAAGAATTTGCATTCTTTGACAAAGTTACATCCATATCAGGAAAAATTAGACATGCTCCTAAAGGTCCTGAACGGAAGAAGGCATGTTTGGAAGAATTGGCTAAAATTGAAGTCAAACAAGGATGTTATTTGCCTTCAAATCCTGAAGCGCTGGTTACTGACATTGATTCAAAAAGTGGAACTCCTATGCAGAGGTTTGAAAGATTTTCATTATATATACAAGCAATTTAAGTTGTGAATGATAATAGTGCTGCTAAGGCTCCATTTTTGGCTCGGTTCAAAGTTCGTCGTACGGGTATTGCTCAGGTTGAAATGGTCGGATTGGGTTTAGGTGAAAACAGAGGAAATCAAGAGTTGTTTAATAATATGTACCCTGAAATATGGCAAGCTGCTATATTCAAGGTTGGAGATGATGTGAGACAAGATATGTTGGCTCTTCAAGTTATTGCACTTTTCAAAAATATATTTCAACAAGTTAATTTGGACTTGTACTTGTTTCCCTACCGTGTTGTTGCTACCGCTCCTGGTGTAAGTTTAATTTGCTCATCTTAACTCATCAATTCTCTCATTCAATTCACTTTAAACTTTAATGACAGTGCGGAGTAATTGAATGCGTTCCTAATGCAAAGTCAAGAGACCAACTTGGGCGTCAGACAGATGTAACATTGTATGATTACTTTAAAAAACAATTTGGTGATGAAGATACACCTGCATTTCAAGACGCTCGGCGTAATTTCATCAAATCCATGGCTGCTTACAGTGTAGTAGGATACCTGTTACAAATTAAAGATCGACACAATGGGAATATTATGTTGGATAATAAAGGACATCTCATTCACATTGGCAAGGAGTTTAAAATTTTAAATCTTTCGTTTAACTTTTAATTAACTTGCAGATTTTGGGTTCATGTTTGAAAGTTCGCCCGGCGGAAATTTAGGGTTCGAACCGGATATTAAGCTGACAGAAGAAATGCTAATGATAATGGGAGGCAAAGTGGAAGCACCTCCATTTCGTTGGTTCGTTCATCAGTGTGTTCACGCATACCTTGCTGTCAGGTACGGCCCTCATCATATCAATCGATAATAATTCATCTAATGTATTTATTTATTTATTTATTTATTCGTTATTTCAGACCCTATTCTGAAGCAGTAATTTCTCTTGTTTCCCTCATGTTGGATACTGGACTTCCATGTTTCCGAGGACAAACAATAAAACTCCTTCGAGGAAGATTCTCCCCAGCATCAACTGAGCGTGAGGCAGCACAATTCATGATCGGCGTCGTCAACAACTCTTGCCTTTCACTCCGAACAAAAACTTATGATATGCTCCAATATTATCAAAATCAGATCCCTTACTAACTGCAACATCCTCTGCGATAAGGTAATAGCTTTAAATACTATGCCATCACTGGTATATTTTATCCCCATATAATCATAACATAATTCTTCCATATTTTTATTCCTTTGGTGCTGAAGTGTTATATCTTCTGCTAATGAACAAACATGTAATTTATAAAACATTCGAAAAATACATTAAATGACTGTTGAACAGTTATCATGTAGTTAAGCTTACAAATGTGATATAATTTAATTCCTTTCTCATAAAACAGAGTACCCCCTATATTTGTTTCTGTACATTGCAGCATTTAATTTCCAATAGTGCTCAATACCATTAACAACAACAATGTATAACTAATATTTTTATACGTTACATATATTTTGAGAGTTATAGTCGAATGAATCCCCATACACGTTACTGTGATAGATTTCGATAGTACTTCGGGTAAGAATTGCAAAAAATGGTCTTGCTGCTGCATATTCCCAAGCACGTATGTCAAAATTACGCATGTCGACTCCATCGAATAATTTTATGGGATACTCGTTTAAGCGTTGCAATCCACTAAGCCCTTTAAACTGATAAATACTCAAGCCAAAGGTTTTGGATAGAAATGTTACAAATATCTGATTAGAAAAGGTAACAATTGCTTTAGAAATTATGTCTGTTGGAGGTAGTTTTCCAAGTTCCATGAATTTGGTTCCCACCAAAGTGAACAACTGTAAAGTATAGTTAACAAACGTTACTTTTTAATATATAGTCATAAATTTACCTTTAAAGTTGAAAATTTAGTTGGTTTTTGTAAACCTGAGTTTTCTACCGACAAGATGATGTATATACTTCCGTAACTCTCAAAAATAGTTGATGGACGAATGTTACTAGTTGACAGTGTTCCAATCGTAGAAATTGTTTTATGTTTCCAATCCAAAAGCGAAACTGTTGCTTCACTAGGAGTGGACAACAAGATTGCGACGCCAGAATGATAAAAGGTCGCATCAATGTGTAAATATGGAGTTTCAAGATATTTTTCTAGACGAACAAAGTGAGAAAGATAAGTGTTCCACGTGAATGTATGTAGTGATTGATCGTCATTCAGAGCAAGCACAACTGTTCGTTTTCCTCTTTTGTCACCAATGAGCTTAAACGCTTTGATTTGACCATAAAGAAGTGTGTGCGGTTTTGTCAGTTTGCCAGTTGCATTCATAGTTGCATAGTGTAATCCTTCAGGAAGAGCATCACAATCTGTGTCTGTTGTTGTGAAAACTAGTATCCCTGTAGTTTCATGAGTAACTGATTGCCAGTCTTTAATTTGTCCCAGATTTACATCGCCATATCCAAGTGGATAAAATAATTCGGTATCATTGTCCCACACGTATTTGTGAACGGTGCATCCATATCCGGTTAGCAGTAATAGTTTCTTTGATGATTGAACAGTAATAATTTTCTCAATCTGTTATAAACAATTTGTGGTAATAGTAGTATATACATGAGATAACAACCAATGAATTTGCCCTTCTTACCATATTGTTTAGCACAATTGTCTGGTGCTTATCAAAAGAATCCAATTTCATGGGATTAAAAAGTAGATCCCCTGTAACGCTATTAACTCGACGGCACTCTTGAGCAAATTTGTGCTTTTGAGTTTCAACTTTATCTTCCGCAGCTCTTAAGGCAAGTGCTGTTTGATCCTGTAATTTTTGTACATCGAAATTGTCAAGCTTTCCTGGGCCGGACACATCATCTTCAAATGTTAAATCTTCTATAAATTCCCAGTTGCCAGTAATGATATGATTTCCATCAGTTGTTAATCCATTTTCCATGATTTCTTCAATAGTAAGCCCCTGAAATGGCTCCTTTACATTTAAGCCATTCTCGATGTGAATAGGTTGAGAAAATTCAATAGGGATGGAAACATCGAATGGAGAAGTAATGTCTATAACACGATCCTTAAAACTAGGGCCAAAGCATTCCAGATCCCCTTGGATCGTCAATGTCCCCATGAATGAAATATTTCCATGCAGTTCAATTCCAGTGTCCAAGTCTTCATTCTGTATTAATTTTCAAAATTGTAGCGTAATCATGTCGTTTATAAACCGAAAAATAAAATATAAAATTTACCATAACAGTATTGTCAAACTCATCTTGAAGATTTTGCCCGTTATAGAGTCCTTCTATGGTTGCAAAATCTCCAACAGCTTTTGCCTTTCGAATATTCAACTGTTCAATATTTTGAGGTTCGCCATTCAGCTGAATATAATCATCAAATGGACGACCCTGCATAATCTTTGTCGTCAGACTTCCATTAACAATAATGTCATCAAAGTAGATTTCTGCAAGTTCTTGAATGCTTTCAGGGTCGTCTATTGGAATAGATTCAGTGTATAGTTGATCCCAATCCAGTTCATTCAACTTGTCTACTACAACATCTCCTTTAACCTGAACTTTCTGAGATATCACACTCCCTTTAAAATTTATAGGGCTGGTGATAACTAAATCATCAGTTAATAGAGTAAACTGAATAGTTGACATTTCCAAAGAATTATATTTTGCGACAATGGAGTTGCTTCCAATAAAAACTGGGCCTGTAAATGTCTTCTTTCCAGTAAATTTCAATCTATCATCATCCACTTTGATAAAATTTTGGTTCTTCATTATATCGGTAAAATTTTGGCCTTGAATTTGACCTTTGACGACAATATTATCGACAGTAAGATTTTTATCAAAACCAATGTCGGAATGAATCACATGAACGCGGTCGTTTTTACGTGTATACATCCTAGAAAGTGTATCCGTTGACATTTGATTGATCGCACCGTTTGTATCCAAGTTGCCTCGAACTTTCATGTTTTTTTCTACTGAAAATGGGCAAAAGATTGATTGATTCGTATTGAGAGTAAAAATGTTTGATGTATCTTTTCCATTAACAGTGGAAGCCTCAACATTCTTTGTCACTTTTAAATTTTCAAAGTGTTTCAAACCATGGAGGATCACATTTGTCTCATTTTTTCGTACAGCATCAACGTCAAGGTCTTTCAGATCAATCCCACACACCAAGCCGTCTACTATAAGGTTCCCATCAGTGATTACTTTCTGGGAAAAATATTAAACAATATGTTGAAAAATTAATTTATTGTTCCATTCCCAAACCTCAAACTGCCATCGTCCTGTTAATTGCAATTCCTCCAATGAATCCAATGGAAATGCTTGTAAAGTAATTGTACTCAAATCTTGTTCAGAAACAGTGTTATCAAATTGGATGGTGCCATTTATAACTTCCAAGCTTTTGCTGAAAGTAATGTAGGAGCCAAAAATTTGATCCGATACATTATGCCGGAACGCATTGTCTTGCAGCGACTTGAGGTTAACGTTGTTGATTGATGGACAAAAAATGTCAAATGATGCTTTTACCAAACCTTCTATCACAAACGTCTGAAGAATGGTTTCCGGTTCTGACAGGGTAAGTCTTCGAGCATACCAATCTTTAATATTAAAATCCCCAATGGTTTGGCCATCTCGAAGGTGTAAATCCTCTTGCACGACTGAAATAATTGTATAAAATTCAACAATTTTGAGCTACTGCAAAAAAATTATACAATAGATGATACCTGCATGCTCAAAACCAACTTGATTAAATGAAACTGATCCAATAATTTTTTGAGAATTTCTCCCTGATATCAAAGCAACGCTGTTTCTGAAGTTTTCTATTTCATTTATAGAACCATTTATGGTAATTCCACTTCCACATTTAATGTGTTCAAAGGATGCATTCCACATTACTTCATTTGCCTCTGATAACCGAATTGCTTGTTTTAAAAGACTCTCCAAATCTAAATCTGCAAATGACTTCAATGCGACGAGTGACTTAAAGTTGAGTTTGTCCAAAAACATGACATCTCCGGGAATATTTTGATCTCCGGTAGCCAAGAAAACGCTGCTCAA
>JAAOWG010000351.1:0-22425 GCA_036491945.1 Paranurophorus simplex
AAAATATTGAATCCCCCGTAAGGTAGAGGGCGGTTTTTTTGCTCAAACGGTACAACCTTCCGTTTGTAGAAGATCAAAGATGGAAGTAATGTTGAAAACCACTAGTGGACACATTAGATATTTCTGCATAACACCACAAAAAATTTTAAAAATCTATTCATTATTAAAAAAGTTATGCACTTGTAAAGTTGTGTCAAAGTGGTGAGAAACTTTAAGACCACAGTGTAGGTCACTGTATTCGCTACGCATTTTTCTCATTATGCAAACGCTGGATCAATCCTTCGATAACTCCTTTTTGAACAACAAAGCGTATTGTGGATTACCAGAAAATCTTCAAATTTACTCATAATGGAAGGCAATTTATGTGTTTATTGCCCTATTCAACTGTTATATCCTCAATCCCCATAAGGGGAGAAAGCTACTGATTTTAGCCAATTTGTTTGGATTTCCTATTGGAAAAAAATACTTTATTTTGTCCTTCCTTAGTCAGAGTTTACTTTAATCTCAATCTGAAAAGTAGGACGAACAAATAAGATCTATTGGAAAATAAATACCATGACTAACAAAACCCGGGCGAAATACTTCTTGTTTGAATGTTTATTTTTGGACTCAAATCTTATATTTACGATGAAATACATACATGCAGTGGGGATCAAAAGAGTACATATTCCATGCAACCGTCAAAAACTTCAATTTATTGTATGAACTATGTATGTATATAACTTTAAAGAATTTTTATCAAAATTATTTAGTGCTAAATTAAGAATGATTGTGTATTTAAATGTTTTGCAAATATTTTTTCATTATACCTTTCTTAAAAAAATAATTCCCTGATACTGAAGAGCAAGTCTAAAATTTTTAAATCAGCACAAACGCAATAAACAATTATAATGTAAAAATGAATATGTTTTTGGATCTCTCCCCAAATATCAATTACATATCTTTCAATTTTGGAGAAACATGCCAATATCCTGCTTTTTATTTGATGCTTGGACTTTATATAAATTTAAATATGTACAATTTGATTTCAACTTTGTATAATTTGCATAAGAGTCACAATTTAAGATTCAAGATTTGATATGGATTTGCGTAAAACTCACTTTATCATTGCATGCACTACAGAAAGCATTAATGCTGATACAAAAGTTATAATAATAATAATAATGACAAGGAAGCGGTCGCAAGCTTACCAGAGACAAACTAACCTGTCGATAAATTGCAAAATTGAAGACGACAAGTCCAGAAAATGGGATTAAATACATCTAAAATAAATAAAGCTTAGTTACTATCAGTGGGAAAAGGCATGATTCTGTATTTTATTTCCTTATTTGATTTCTTTTCACTTGTCTTTCTCACCCACCAAACATAAAGACAATGACAATGGCAATGGGAGCTTATAAGGTAAGGTTATAAAAAAGTTTAATAATTCATAAAAACACAAATCAGCATCAACAAATGAGGGATATGAGGGTTTACTCGAAGATGCTTTGAGAATTGAGATGAGACCGTTTTTAGTATAACCCATCTAATCTAAGCTATTCTATTTATTCCCCATTACAAGAGTTATTCCAATATTGGTTAAAACCACGAATTATCACATTGTTGAAACAATTAAATTTTTAATTAGAGATTGTGAAATTATGAGAAATTAGTGTTATTGATGGGGTAGGTAAGCAAATTATTCCACTTACAATAATACAATAAGCCCAATTGATGTAGAATTTAATATAATACTCATTTCCCCTCAGACTGGACATTTCATTCATGTAGACGGTCACATTATTTAATTTTGTGGCACAACTATCAATGACTGTTATCACTTCAAACCATCTTGGTAGGTTGTAGATAATTGAGAAAAGAAGAACTGCTGCGACACAAAGCCGAGCTCTTCTCCACGTACAAATGGATCTTGCTTGGAGACTGTTGGAAAATAAATGAGTAAAGCTTTACTTAAGTTTACGAGAAATTGAGAAAAAGTAACGGCTTGTCCACATTGAAAAGAGTTTTAAGGACAAATGAAAGGATTTTTGAGGTTTTTTGACAATGGATCAAAGTGCTTTTCGTTTTCTTGGGCTTTTCTCTAACACTTACCTGTGACAAACTGCGATATATCGCTCAATGGTCACGACCACTGTAAGGTAGACTGAAGCTGTCTGAGCTGAATAAATACAAAGAATAACTATGTTTCAGAATGTTGTATACATCCGGGGATAAGGAGTTGCTTGGCTAAATATTTTGAAGGGTGTTTATATTACCGTTGAACAAACATTATTACAAACAATGACAAAGCTGAAATTCCGAAATGGTAAACCTTGGATAATTGGGTTTGAAAATAATGTTGGTTTAAAGAGTACTTCAAGCAGTTAAAATCAAATGTTTGTATTTCATTAAAATCAAACCAACCTGTTGTGGATGCGGGATATAGATACGGTGCCCAAAGGGGATAAAGATATGAATTGTATGTGACAAGAAATGATGAACGTATGTATGGAGTCATGTAATGAATACTGTAGGTAAAAATTGATATAAAAATGAGGAGAGTGTCACAAAATGTTAGACCCAGAAGTAAACAGGTCACCTAAACAAGTCAAATTACAAACAAATTACATTGAATTATTTTTAACAAACCGAGGATTTCATTTGGGGTCTGCTTAACACCTGCAAAGAAATGCCGTGGTTATCAGTAATCGTTTAGTATAGAATGTAAAGGATAAACAAACATATGTACCACAGCACTCAGTCCATTCCCAATGATTCCTAGAATTTATGAATCAATAATTAATTTGCTTCAATTTTGTTCCAGTAGCGAAGGCTTATAGAGCAAAATATGTACCAAGTATAGCAATTACACTTATTCCCACTCCAAGAATGATGAATTCAAAAAGAGTATTTATTTCGTTGTTCGAATCAATTTGTTCTGTGATGTTCCCTGGGGGGCAAATAAATCTGGGATTGTCGAAAGTAGTATTGAAGTTCTCATCATCTTCTTCCATCCCCCAACCAACGGTAGTTGGGAGTAAAAGCATCCAACTACAGTTTAGCCGCTGCTCTTGTATACAATTTAAGTATGGATTAATGTAATCGGCTTGCTCGCTTGCCATTTAAATACTCTGTAAATAATTAACATATTTAAAATAAATTTTGTAATATGTTTGGTGCTTTGGGGTCCTTGCAGCAAGTTCAACTGTGGTTGAATTTTGGTGCATAATGTCAGTTTGAAACTTAGCTTTTGGTAAAAACAATTCATCTCTACACTTCATTTTTGAGTTCTACATACTTTGGATTTTTTACTAAAAATCCCATCAGATGCCATGACAGGAATTCAATCTTCTTAATTTTTAATCAACATCTCACAGCATGCTTAAAATCAGTTTTCATTTGATCGTTCCATCAAAAACTTAAGTCAACTGCAATGCTATGACACAAGTGTATGTATAAACGTGTGAAAGTGGTATAGTAAATACATTATACATAACAAAACATCGGAGTCATTAACCATGCTTGGTCACGCTCTTTTTTCATAACAAATTTACTAATTTGGATTTATTTTATTATTTTTCATGCTTTCTTAAAAGGTAAAGGTACACTGTCAGCATTTGTGCGTAAAGTATTGCTTTCTCCACACAACTTACATATTGTATATGGGAATAGAAAACAATGTCACGCACTGGCTAAACTTGTCGCAATTAATCTTAAAGAGATAAGGAACATTATGGTAAAGAAAAAATGCTTTCCATTACATTACATACACGTGTCAAACTTTCATTACTAAAACTTACAGATCGTACAGATATCTTGTTACTGTCGCTGTCGCAGATTAGCTAGAAAGTGAAAATGACCCATCGCTTTCACCCTCATCAACTCATATGAACGTGGATATTTTCAAGTTTCAGATTTTTACAACCCTAGCGCGTAATAAAACTGTACTCTACGATTTCCTTCCTGATTTTAAAGTTGAAATAAATCCTATATAGTAACAAGTAGCGTCAGATTGGTTCAAATCAGGTCTCATAAAAACACAATTTGAGTTCCCTCAACCGAACATCATCTCGCCATCGCATCCATAAAGTGATATAATTCTGAGTTGGAACGTTTATTCCACACCTCAATTATTTATAAAAGTATAAACCTTTATCTAAATTATATTTCAAATTGAGCAGACCATTTCGATATGGCAATAACGACAACTGTCAAGTTTCTTTTGAACTCCATTTTTCCTTATTTGCAGTCAGACTTGAGAATATTAGCTTTAAAAAGTCATATTTAACAAAGGATTTTCACATCTTTATGTATATTTCTCAAAGTTTTCTTTGAAATTAACTTTTTTTGTAAAAAACTTGAATGTCGAATGGCATTTCACTTGAATGGAAATCCCAACTCTGTCCAGAGTTCTTGAAAATTGTGTGAAGGAAATAAATCTTCAAAGAAACAAACTATGCTGCATGATTGCACGAAAATTTCAGATTCCGTCAAATTGAGTAATCGTTTTGATAAATATAATTTCGAGCCGAAAACAAAAGTTTTTTTGTTCAATCCAAATATTATTTAATTACATTCACGCAGTGCCTTTCTTTTACTGGTTTAGGTAGGTAATATGTATTTATGATAAAGTTTCGTTCACTCCACGGTTTCCCATAAAATTCGTTTCCCTAAATAATGTTGACAAGTTCAAGTCTGTAGAATTGTGTTGAATTGCCATTACCCATTTTTATTTAGCCACCTATTCCCCAGAGTAGAGCTCAATCGTTTTCCGATAAATGTCTTTTACTTCCACACCGTTGACATCGTTCAACGAATCTCAAGGAAAGTTTCTACAAGGCAAGGAAATTTTATATGTTAAGCGAATGACAGTGAAATGTCTGAAAGGTCGACAATTATTATTTTTTTAGCATATTTCTTCGCCCACAAGTAAAACCTCCTTGTTTTTGCAAATCTGAATGACGCTTTTTCTTTCTACAAGTTTGGAAAGAATGCTCACTCTCAGCGATAACTTAACATTCCACGAGTTTGTTCAAAAAGCTATAACTTTACTTGTGTCAAATTCATACAGGAAAATATCCTCCCACCACTTTCACTCTTCAGTAGCAATCCAAGGGTCATCAGAAATACTTTTATATACTTTGAGGTCCACGTGTTGACTCCAAAATTTTGTCAATAATAAAAGAAATAAATGAGAAAACTCAAATCCTATATAAATGGAGCACAATGGGAAAGGGAAGTTTAAAAAAAATTTATGAGACATATAATTCTTGTCAAAATCAGTTCCTCGCATCAACCCCCAATTCCTATTATGAAAGAAAATACAAGAAACAAGGGCTAGGACCTTTTTTAGTGCTCCTCAAATGCTATTTATATCTCACTGTATCTCGCATATTTCACAATTTTGACACTGGACTGGTGAATGATGAAAATAAAATGGAATTCAACTGGAATCCCACTTCAAGTACAATCGTTTGGGATTTTATGAAGCAATGTGGCCACTTCAAGGCTGCCACTTTTACGCACAAATTCGGCACATCAAACGACTGACCAGCTTTCGGAGACCCATAGGGAATAAAAAGTAGTATAAATTCATTGGAGTAATAAAGACTAAAATGTTCTGACACCGTTGAAGAGCATTGTCGGAAGTTGGTTCATCTCTCAGACTCTTAAAGCAATGAAATGCTAAATGTCCATGAAAACAATTCTAGGCCAAGGATCTACGCACTTCCAATTTGTAAAACAAGGCAAAAACGGGAATCTGAAACTTGCCTATTTTAGCTACAGCTACTTATTTTTCATGTCAGTTTCATACACAAACAGAATTTTTGTTTTATGTATTTTTTGTAGTTTTACATTGAAACCCTCTAACAAATGAGATGTTGTTTGGTTTACAAAGTATTCTCTCTTAAGAATACATAGAAGACGACAACAATAAAGTTTTTTTTTGATTTTTTTTTACAATCAGTCGGCATCAAATTAGCTTTTCTTGCTGTGTACAGATGCTTTGTCGTCATGATATGAAATCTCATCTTGTATAAATTAGATGAGAATAAACTGTCATGACCTATGTACCATGGTCAGTTAGAAAGATAAGACTTTGGACGAAGCCAAATATACTATAAGTGAACTACTTTGGTAATAAATTGCCTAAAAAAACAAAAAAAACTTTAATCTGTTGATTTGGATCCTTTTCTGTCAACTGGTGAATTAGAAAAGAGAAAGAAATGAAAAAGATTTGGTTATCTATTTTCACAACCTTTCACTTCCTTTCGAAAATGTATAAATTAAATCAGAAATGGAAAACGCAATAAACGCACTTTTTCTCTCCAGTTTGAAAATACTTTACTGATCGTTACCAACAATACCAACTCAGCTAAAACACTCTGTAATAGAAAAGGCAATTTAACAATTTAACCCCATTTTCCACCAAGGAAGGAAGAAATCGTAGCAGGTGAGTATTCTGCAGACTCAAATATGTACGTACATACATAGCTACCGAAATAAACCTCTTCATTGGAATTGAAACGATCATTTGTTGCTTTCACTTATGTATACATTAAGTAATCATAATGAAAAGTAAATTTTTTATCAGGAGACAAGTTAATATTCCTCATTCCATATTATTGTAAAAGTTTTCCTGTAACCTGTTTGCTAAATTACAGATATTATAGAACAATTGAAATAATGTGAACATGAATTTTGCTAAACAAATAAAAATAATAAACAAAGCATTTGTGCTTGAAGTGAATTCATTTGTTTTGTTTGTTCATGAGAAAAGAAAGTTTTATATTTTAAACTGTACATAACCCCAGAGGTACAACCAAAAATAAATGAAATGGATTTGTTGCTAATACTGAAAACAAATGTAAGAGATCTAAAGTCTCATGTTAGTAACTCTCAAAGGAACCCTTCTCATAGATTTTCCCGTACTTTCTCTAGGCCGAATAGCCATGCCGTATCAGCCGAATTTAAGACATTTGATACTTTTGATGGTGGTGGGATGGGATGAAATTGCAAGTTTACATGAGATCATTTAAAAGATCTTTTGTTCTTTTTATACGATGTGAACGCCGCTGGACCACACAGCCAAGAGCTAAATCCTTTTTTCCTTATCACAATGTGAATAATGCAAGTGGGTTCCGAAGCGTGCTCTGGTGACTCTGATTTTATGATCAAAGGTCTACATGGAGTTACTTTCTTTCAGTTTTTGTTGTTCACTTGACATTGCCTTTTATATTTTTTTTACTCAACACTTTACTGTTAAAGCATAATCTACTCAAACCAAGTGTGATCAAACTGTTTTACTCAAATTGAAATAGAAAAACAATTGCAAATGGATATATGTAAAAGAGTTTGGTTTTCATAAAACAACCATGAGTAATGTGACAACTTTTTTAATGAAAGACAGGATTGCAACTACGACTAACTTTGACTTTTTGTTCAGTTTAATGGACTTTTTTTGAAATCTTGTTTTTCAGTCTTTGACCACATAACTTTGTCAATGAATGCTTCAAATTGATTTATATGTTTTTGAACATTCAGTATCTATGTATGTATTTATGTATATATTTCTTTCTGCCACTCACATTAAAGTAAAATTGCACATGCAGTAGGATGGAGCGATGCCAACAATAGTTGTTCTTATTAGTAACTTATTCCCATAAATTATCAAGAAGTAGTCACTTTAAGAAATTAGTAAATGGAAGATTTGCCAATAACCCAAGTATAAAAAAATCACGAAAATTTAATATGTATGAACTTTTAAAGCTTCTATTTTGTCAGTCGACAGACTGGAAGAAAAAAATGTGATCTAAAACTGGATGCAAAAGCATGGTTCAGTTTTTTCCAATTGCATTCGTATATATACACAGAACAGAACCGATGCTATATATGTATGTACATACGCACTAACAAATGGGACATGTGGAAAACTTTCACCATCAATCTCCATTCGGTTGTCATTTTTATGCAAAGGGACAACTACTTAACATAATGCCTATTGCATGAATTAGCTACTAGATGATTAGGTCAAGGCATCTACAAATAGATTGATGATCGTTTGGAATTTTGAGCTCAACTTTCTATTGCTGAGAGAAATAATTGTAAAAGCCATCTGTGTTAAATTTGTATGGTACGCTCAAGCATGCTGGTTCAACTACATATAGTGAGGTAGCAATAGTCCACACTTCAGTTTAAGGATAAGTGCTTCCATTAACTAGTCATGATCATCGAACCCAGCTGACGAAAGCAAACTTCTCTTGTTGAATTGAAGGAGATTTCACTTTCTTTTAGTTAATTTAGCTGTTTGAATTATCGGGCTGGAAGCACCGTCGCAACTTGGAGATACTTCATAAAATTGTTTTAAAAGTCTATTTTCAATTTGCTAAAAATGCATTTCGCTATGTACCGCACAATGGTGTAGGTCTAAATCTAGAATGAAAGTATTTATTATATTGATAGGTTAATTATCCGCTGGATGGAAAGTTAAAACCTTTAATCCACATCTCATTGGCAGAATGCAACAGTAATCAGACAAGAGCAAGGTTAGACAGATGATGAAATTATATAGTTTAGTTGTAACAGTTAGTTTCACCCGGCTTTCTGTTTACTAAACGAAAGACAACTAAATTTCTTATGAACCGGGCATAAATGGATTTTACAATGCCATGTATTAAAATGATGAATGCCAAAATCTACTTATATGCATAGTCAAATTAAGATAAATCTGCCTACAATCTGTGACAGCATCAACGTCAATCATAAAAGCACTCTACTCACAAAATTTGATTTTATCCACACTCACTCGAAATTGAAGGCTAAAAGTTGATTAAATCAATCCTTGGGGAAGGGTGAGATTAGTGAGATGCCGAATTCCGAAAAATGGTGGATGGAAAAATGACAACGTATCAGGTTGGAATAAGTCTCATGGAACTTAACTATTAAGTCTATTTTCTCTAGAAATACTTAAAGTAAATTTAAATTGATTCAAAATCAACAAAGCCGCTGAAAAGGCATTGGCATTATGAGTTTGAAACTACTGGGCTAACTTTCTAAAGAGTATTCAACAATACACAGCCTCAACTTTTCTCCAATGATTTATAATATTTCATTTTCAAATCACAGTAGAAATGGAAGCATTGTTGTTTCACAAAAGTCCAAAGCTTTCAAACTAAATATTGAATACAGACATGTTTACAGTTTTAGAATTGAAAGATTTTGCTGAAATAAGTAAAATTTTGGCCCGAACTTGCAACAAGCTGAGAGAAAGCAAAATATATTGTTACGTTGGTTACGTTGCTGTGGTAAAAAAAAATGAACCCCAATTAGACTTTGCTCAAAATAAATGGATATGATTCTCTGTTCAAATAAAGTGCATAAAAGAGAAATGCAACACACTTACCTTTCCCACTAACGCTAACACTCTTTTCTTTTATGAACCAATTTAACACTATCCTTACTTACTTAATATTGAACCAATATAAATAGATATATAGCATATTACTGGAACTCGTATTAAAGTTCCAAAACGTGCCCTCAGCAGAAAGCTGGATAAACCAACCCCCATCCCTGGAGAATCTACGAACTGGAATTGTGGGAATTTACAATCATAGGATACACAGAAGTAGGATTGTGTTTCACAAAAATTATTGAGTTTACTACTACTTCCTCAAAATACTTCCCAGAACTACGTATTTATGTATATGCCAGCTTTTTAGATTGTTCCATTTCGAGTAAATGTGGATTATTGTTGGAATGTCCCATTTAGAAAATTATGACTCTGGTTGTACCCAAGTTAAAAATGGAATATGAATTGTTTGGCATGAGAATAGGACAACAAATTAACACCAGCTGTGGAACGCATCCGTGACTTCTTTAATAATCTGGTACTTTACAGTCAACATCCATTCTTGATCGTTATGAATTGAAATATTATTTTCTTGGCTTACATTTGTATACAAGGGATAACGTAAAGAGGTTGAGAAAGTCAACGAATGAACTTTTAATCCCTTTTAATCCATAACACGCACCATTCCTAAGCGAAAGTGATAAAGAAAGATGAAAATGGGATCAAGGAATGGGACGCAATTCTATGACAGTTGACCCAGTCCCACCCTTCCGCCTCCAACGACCTATTCCAATGGATATGATATGCATTAAGTTATCACAAACACTTTATAACGGCTCACTGACTTACTTATAGTTGGATTAAATTCATCGTCAGATAAAATGACGCAATAAGAAGTTTGACAGCTCGAAACTATCCTAAAAAATAGCCTTATCACAATGCATGCGGTGAAAGTTCAAAAGAAAGGAGCATCTAGTCCCAAGCTGCATATTAAAATGTCTCGAATGAACACCCTTACACAAGGACCTAAAAAATCTAATATGCCATCTCTTTAGATTTTTATCCTATACCCACATCACCCCCTCACAGGACCTATTCTTTCTTTCCTCATGTTTTTGATTGCATGTGGAAGATCTATATGGTTTATGAATGAGAGGATGTTCATACATAGATATACATGCATACATTTTTCGAGGAAACGCCTAGTTGAGAATTTGCCAAGCAGATATATGTATAAGTAGATTTTTCAATATACATTTTATTTTGATAAATTCATCTTGGTTTGGATTTCCGTTTGCAAATGATCAGGATGTTTCCCATTATGTATGTATGTATATCTTAAATTGAAGAAAAATTGGAAATCTTTTTAAAAAATTCACATGCTTGCCGATATCACATGTATATTGATCTAATGTGCATACTGCATTAGGTTGATTGAATGTACTTTTCCTTGGTAAACAATTCTTTTTGTCAATGTGCGAAAATCAAAGAGGCAATTATATGTAACATATATTTGCAGATTGAATGATGAAAATTGAATAATATACACCTAAACTTGAAGGAAAATAGTTCAATCTGTAAAAGAAAACAAATTCAGGACTTTCTTAATGCTTTCTTTCGACGTTTCTTTATCCGGTAGACGGGCTTTTAATTCGAAACCAGAAACAAACGCCTTGTCTGCTAATTTTCGCTTACGACACGACCGGATACAGCACTATAAACGTTAAGTGTGTGACATCTTAATGGACTCTAACATAATATTTCTTTTTGATAGCCTTTTAAATCTCCTTACCACATCTCTATTCAAAGAAGCAAAAAATCAAAGAAATGAATTCGCTTTCTTTTACAGGTTTTCCATTAATATTTTTTTAATGTAATTCGTTTACTTAAATCACAAAGATGAAACGTTTGAAAGATTCTATCACGTCCTTTCTCATAAAAAATGTGAATGTGGTATCATACACGTGTGTCGAGGAGTCAAATTAACAAAACAAAACTTTCTTTTGTAACAACTACATATGTATGTATGTATGTACTACGTAGTACGCAAAAGGATAAGTTTATAGTTTGTATTCAATTGCTTTCTTAGCGTTAAACAAACTTTCTATAGATTGATTTTATATTTTGATCAAATGAAGTCTGCCGGGATCAACTTTAAGCTAAGATGAACATAAAACTTTAGTTCACTCTAAAAGAGTTTGTTAAATAAACAATTCATTTGCACAGAAAATTTGAGCTTGTAAAGTTATAGCATTTTCACTTATTGCAATCTCTATCAAATTTTAAACCATATGCAAAGAACATGAATGATTTTCTCATGTCATTAAGAGGAGAAAACTTCGTGCAATTTATTTTTTTATATGAAATTGGATAATGGAGTGAATAAATACAGATAAATAAAGATTTGAATTAATACCATGCATACCTTACATAATTTATGTAAGCATCAGCATTCTCAATGGATTTCTTGATCCTGCTACTAATAAATATCCTAGCTGGTTTTAATTCCAATCAAGAACTAATTTAAGATGAGTTTACATGGGGATAATTTTGCTTCTACATACATTTACCATATTGAAATTATCTTTGACAAAGATTAGTCTTGGAATACCCAATTTTAAACTTGAGGATAAAGTTGATAATTTTGAAAGGTTGTTAAATTATCAAAGAGTTAATTCAAACCAACTTTCAAATGAACTAACTTAATCTTACTACTGCAAAATATTAGTATTCTAAGTTTATTTTCTATTTTGCTTTAGAAAGTAACTTTTCAAGCTTTTACCAGGAGAAATAGAAATTATGAAAGCACATAAGATTAATTTTGATCCTTTAACGTTATTCAAAGGAAAAATAAAATTGATTGGACCAATAAATGATTCCAATCAAGAAATGCTTGTTTTCAAGTCGGAAGTTGCAAATTCAATAAACTACATAGTAAAAAACCGAATACGGTATACCAAACATAAAACTCATTGTCCATTCAATATAAAGCATAAATAATCAAAATAATCAACTGGTTAAAAATACCACTTAATAAGTATGCACATATGTATATTCATAAAATGAAGAAAAAATATGGGAAATCTTATTTCAAAGAGTACAAATATAGTAATAATACATATTCTTGGCAAGTTATCAGCTCATATGCAACTTATACCAACCCTCTAATTTAGAAGCATAACAAGACTCCCATATTATTCTCGTACATCAAAGCATCATTCAATCGTAATTGCGTATTTATTCAATGTTTGCCAATAACGGCAAGCACCCTGCATAATTCACTCTAAAGTGACAGCATTTTATGCTATCTTCTTATTTCAATTAACTGCGATGCCTCGAATGTCTTTCTATGTTTTAATTAATTTGTACTGATCTTGTACATATAAGGCATCATAATAAAGCACTATATTGTACTCCCACATACAGATCCGTATTGATGCATATGTATTGATTTACACACAAGGGCTTCATCAATCATTTCAGTTACCCGTCTGTCATTATTCTCTGAAAAATATGAGAAGTCACCCATTATATAGAAACAAACAGAATCTTTGTCTCAACGTATCAGTTACCAAACCAAACTTTTCCCATGAGATGATGACGGCCTAATGATAAAAATATGACAACAAGTTAATGAATAACTTACCAGTTGCTTGCTTTGCTTTTTAAATTAAATACTCTGCAATTTGAAGACTTCAAGTAGCTAATGAATAAACTTTCAATTTCAATGGTACGACAACATTTTTTTGTCACCTACTTAAGTTTAAGTAAGTCAAGTGGTGGGGGAAGTTCGTTCTTTTTCAAAAGTTGGCAACCACTTTTTTTCAGACAGTAATTTAACATATATCTGTAATCCGGCAAAGCATGTCACCAGTTTAGTTCTCATACAATTTGGAAAAACTGTACAAAACTTTTCTTCTTGAATTCATGCAGCAGGCTCAACAAATCTTCGCTCACAGTTCAATTTGTAGTATGTACAACTGTTCTTTCAATTTTTTTCCGTTACTTTACTTGTTGGATTTGGTAACTGAACAATGAAGTAAATATTTAATTTGGATTGAAAAGGATAGTATTGGCTAACATCGATTTTGTAAAAGGCAGTGTTTGCAAATCCTTGCCTTGAATCTTCACACTACAAAAAATTTGCATCACAAATTTCTTGAAGGTTAAAATGTTCCAGGATGAGACTTTAAATTCAACTGACGTCAGGAGAAATTCAAGAGTGAATGGAAGACTCTTGTTCACTTACTTTCACTTCTCACGTTTTTTTTACAAAAGGGAAGTTTACAAGTGTACAGAAAAACCCTTCACTCTGAGACTGTTGAACTAGTCGTACCAAGTGAAATTTCCATTAATTTAAAAAGGGAGTGTGTGACGAACTTTCTAAAGTAATTTTTTGAGGAAAGTGAGACAATCTGACTCCACCAGTACAAGGGTGAGCGAGGAATGGAGTAAAAGTCTTTGGATTCTGCTAAGTCAACCCAAAACAGAACAAGTTTAGATCACTTTTATTTCTGCAACCACTGTTTGTTGCAAACTATTAAAAATCGCTCTACCAAGGCGTTACGAATCATTCTTTTTTCAAAACTGATTGAAAACATTACAAAAACCAAACAATTTTCAAATGCATATTAATATATAGTACTGATTAGACGTATGCTTATGTGTGTATGAATTTTAGATTGTAGTTTGGTTTCGGTACTGATTTCCCTTTCTACAGAAACAAAGCCGACACCAAAACATACGTTATTTTCTTATTCCGATTTCAGATTTAGGTTAGGGCTTTGCATTGTGTGACAACACAGCGACAAAGGAACATGAACATCAGTTTTATTGGGAAAGAATGATCTAAATTCGGTTTAGTGAAATAGAACTCAAAGTGCAAATGAAATGTGAGAAAAAGAAGACAAGTCATGCAAAACTGGAACATAGCCCAGTTCATGGTTACGAGATTATAGAAGAAAATAAAAAAAACTAAATTGACAAGACATCTGAGGAAGAAAGAACAATGTGTTAATGATAGATTTCACAGCACCGGAATTTTCATTAGTTCATGTCAATTGTCAATCTTTATCGTTGTCTTGAAAGCAACTTCTGTCCGAACTACTCTGAGGAAGGTCTAGTTCATGTGGATTTTGGAAGGTTTAATGGGTTTCTTCATGTAACTTGATACATGCTCTTTTTTTACACAATTCAAATAATTTTTAAACAATTTCAACAGCAGAACTTAATTTGCAATTCTATAGTTGTTGTACCTCAATCGAACTCACCATCTGCGTTGAAGGTTATACATTACACGGTGATTCAAAGACTAACATTGTAATAAATAAATCTATACAAAACATTCAATTTTGTCTGTTATCAAACTCACAGACTCACACCTCAATGAAAACTACATTTTTTTACCCAACAAGGTTCAAATCTTGGCAGATCGTGAGAGTATTGGAAAAGTCAATGCAAAAATATTTATGTAACTTTAGAATAAATAAATTATTTAGTAAAAAAATGTCCTTGCTAGTTTAGGTAGATTTGGTTTCCTCAACATGTTACATACATACTATCTTAATTAAGTTCATAACGTTATAATTTTTAACTTCTGCAACATGGTAATTAGTGTTGCATAGTTGCATAACGCTCCAATTGGCATTTAATAAACGTCCTACAAGTAAAAAGGTATTTGGCGAATCAAGATTTGTGTCAATACCTGAATTTCAACTTTCAGACTGTCAGCTCATTATAGCTGAACTGGCTCTTAAAAAACAAATCATGTTAAAATTCTTGGAATAATTTACAAAACAAATCGAGTGATATAAATAAATTAAAGATTTATTTGTTTAATCCTTTTTCCTTTCGTTTTCATCATCATCATATAAATATGTAGAAGTCATCCACAAATAAATTAGGGAAACATCGTCAAAACTCACGAGACAATCTGATTGTTAAAGTAAAATCCAACGGACCGTGTGTGTGTTAATAAAGAGTGGATATATCCAATAAGTCCATAAGATAAGTCCAATAACGTTTCCCTTTCTGCTGTATTGTATGCAACCCTTGAATATGTATATTAATGGCATGGCATTACATGATGATTAAACTATGCTAAATAATTTATTTTCCTATTTTTTGAAGAATGAAGATACATACATACATACATACATATATTAAATGAATGCCAGATTTACTTTTTGCCTTTGCTCGTCATTATTGCGTTGTCGAAAGAATGAGGGAGACAAACGTGTGCAGGAATGTTTATATGTATTACAAAATTGAAAGTAAAGTTGCATATTTTGAAATAATAAAACGAAACCACAAGTAATAAATGAAAGTTGAGCTGTTCATTTGTTGTTTGATAGGATTTTTTGACCTGCTTACTCACTCTGACTCACCACATCAGAGAAATGTTCAACCACGTAGAGTCACGGGAAGGTAGCTGAATTTAATACTAAACAAGTAGTTTTTCTTTTAATACAATAAATAGGCTGAAAAGCTGTAGAATGTGGTTGCAATAAGCATAAGCTGCTACAAGGGTTTTATATCACAGTACCAATTTTGTTACTGTACAACTTAAGGACTCAATTATTGATTGTATTTTCATTTTCTACAAAGGTGAGTTTACTATAAAGCTAGGTTCAGGCAAGGTTCCAACTAGGAACAATATGAATATATTTATGTAACAACTTATTGGATGCAATCACGGAAAATTAATGGAAAGTTATGTAACGGAAATGAAAAAAACTCTTGAGATTTCCATAACTCAGGTTGAATCAGTAGTGTCGATGTAAATCTAATCTAGCATCAACAAAAGTACAAGAATCAACTAGTTGATTGGATTTTTAGATTGAGCTATTGTTCATCTATGTACAGGAATAGAATCAGGTGTAGTAGTAAATTGAAAGTGATAAAAGTATTTTATCTTACATATACAAGTTTCGAGCATTCATCCAGGCAAATTTTAGTGCACAAGCAGTGGAATACTCATTATCGTTTCACTTCTATATATATACGATCCAGTAGAGTGAAAGCCAATAAGCCTATTGAGAGTATTTTTTAATGATTTTCATTCCTCAATCCCAACCGTACAATAAAATTGTGGAATTAACGTGTTGTTCGAGGAAACCACAAAAGGATATGGAACAAGGTACTGGAGTCATTGTCATTTGCCTCGAAATAAGACTCCTGCAGCCTTGGATATGGAATGGATAAAATTATTTTCATTATTCTATGTACAGAAAATCATTTTCCTTTCAAACATTTACCCGTCTGAAGATTTATGCACCAACGTTGCTGTAATAACGGCCTCCTGTATCAACTTAATTAATTCACGAGGCGATGAGTATCTTAATTGCTCTGGTATTTTAAAATTTTCATGCAATTGTTCATTATTCTCATACATACGTAGGTAAATATGATTTTATTAGGAACATATGTCATCTGTCTAAAATAGACTTGAATTTAATTAAAAGGGTTTTGTTTTGATCTCTTCTTTATTCCTAGTAGCTTAGTTTATGATGTAGATTTTAATGTAAAAAAGAAAGGTTTGATTAAATTGCAAAATATAGAAAACGATTGTTTTTTGTCTATTCTGTCGTTTTTGTCACAACATATCTAAAACTTCATTCGATTTTGTACTGCTTAAAAAGGAACCGAATTAAAGGATTCCATCCTAATGTTCGGAGTGCAATTGAATATTATACACAGGTTCAATTAAAATGATGGAAACTTAAATGAAGTTATTTAATCGACTTACCGTGAGATTACAAGAGTACTCTTCATGACTTCAATAGTTTCCAACTTCATTTTATTAAATCCATAAACCGTCGGCCGGTTTTTTGGACGAATTATTCACGTTGGAATCATATGTAATTATAATTTCTTGTATAGTAAGGTATGTATTTACTGTCAGTTTAAGATAACATTCTCATTCAATTGAAATATGTTCGAAAAGTAATTTCTTTGATTTCACTTTCACATTATTTCGTTCATGTGCTTAATTTGAAATGGAAACAAAGTTTCTCGTCTTAAAGTAACTAATTAAAAAACCAGGAAGGAAGTTAGCTGGAGTGAATAATTAATCTTACTTCAGGCTGTTCCAACATCAACAATTAACATAATTAATGAATTTGATTAATATCACAAATTTTTTCTCAAAGTTTGAAACTTTGATTTCTACTTTAATTTTCAAATTCCACGAATCCCTATATAGAATTTCAATTACTAAAAGCACTACCAACGTTTTAATTAATGATTAGGGTCTCTAACTCAAAACCATAATGAAGTAATAAGTTTTCAAAAGTAAAAGCTAAACAAGTTATTTATTAGTAAATTCTAGGACAAAATTGTATGTATTCTTAAATATCTCAATTTTATCTAAGTTGTGCAAGTAAATGAATATGAAAACGGAAGAAAAGCCAAAACCGTGACCCAGCACAAGTTTTATGAGGTCCATAAATGTTCCAAAGTATGTATCATTTACATACTTTCTTACTTGTAAATATATAAGTGTTGTAAGTATAAATCCGGGAGAAATGCAACTGCACGTTCTTCTTTCCAAATGGAATAAATTAAATTGCTGGAATTATGTCAGCTATTGGTTATTTACCATGGTTGCAAAGATGGGACGTGTTTAATTACATTTTTATTTTATTGGTTACTCAACCCTTGTTCTTAAGTTGGAATTAAATTGTACCAGCCTGGCTTACTTGAGAATGACTCATTAAAGGGAATGTTTCAATTTGGAGTAGCAAATATTTAAGTTTCGATAACTTACATAATTCTCTATATGACAAGAGTTTGCGGATTTGAGTTTGAAGAGTGTCAGAGATTTGTTGGTACAAGCAAAAGACAACGTGATTCAATACTACTAGCATCAATCATTTTATGAAGGACTTATATTCTCTCTCACTTTCCAAAAGTGAAAACCAGATTGAAAATGAATTCGCCCTTATTGCGTTGTGAACATTAATCAAACCTATAAGACAGATTGCTTGACCAAAATGGAAATTTTCCAGAGAAACCTTTATCTTACAAGATATTTTGTAATCACGGACTGTGGTAAAAATGAATTCCTAGAGGCGTATGAATGCATAGTGGAATATGAATTATGCAGACGATTGAGCATTGAACAATGATGGAAGAATTTACACGCTAATGATTTTGTGTTATATTTCCATCACATTTTCCTCAATTTTTAACATATTGTGCATCTGCTTTGATGTAAAACTTTACTTTTCGAACCTTGCGTTGCAGGGTTCGAAAAGTAATGTTCATGATTATGACCCTCCGGTTAAAAGCTTTCAATAACATGTATCTATATTACTTTGATCTTTATAGGCTGTCGTTTTACTGAACAAAGGTGTGAAAAATACTATCGGTAGAATTTCTTAATAATAACGGTAGCTATTAAGGAAAAAACAAAGGAGAAAGTTTGATACCAACCACGACCAAGTCAACTAATGACCTTTACTATGTTGAATTTAGATACAATAATAGAGCACCGATGTTCTTCTACCATAATAATAATGATAAAAGCAATTTCCCGTTTATTGTCCATACAGCCCAGACCTTGGATCAAAATGAGATGACGAGGCTTGAAATCATTACCACAATCAGATTGTGAAGATTGTGGGTGCTTAGAATTATGGCTCATTGAATCCCGTTAAAAGTAAAGTACTGTTGAAAATACAAGGCTGTGTCATGGAACTATCCTGATTTGTCCCACATGAGTTCAATAAATGACATGCCATTCCTCCTATTTTATGACATTGAATGACAAAGAAATATAATGGTGATTGTATAAATCTGGATCGAACAAGAGCTATATCTGCAGTGTTATTTCGGTTGTAGTTAAATACCTTGAAACAAGTATCAGCAACACAAACAGCATATCATTAGTGAATTCTAATGTTTTTGAATCATTGAGACTCATTTTCCAAAGATAAACAATGATTGTTTTGTCGTTCCTCTAAAACGACGAGTAAAGTTTATCAAAGTTTGAAATGTAGTCAGACTGACACTGAGATAATGTTTAATAATGTTCACTTACTTTGTACAAGCCCGGTCATAAATAACTTTACATAAAGGTGATCTCAAATTTGATCTTTTTAAAATAAGGACGGATGCCGTTAACATTACAGGTTTTCAACTTATGAACACAATCTTTACCCTTTGTCACCAACCCAAGAGACATTTAGAGCATGAAACTTTTGGATTAATAGTGTGGAAGTGGGACTGATAATGTTTCGTTTTATAGAAAATGTAACGGGTTTAATGTAAAGTAAAATAATGTTTCCGGGTCCTTTGGCACCAACCAACACAACCCTTTGGACAAATTGCATATTTTACTTTAAAACCCAAAGCTGATACCCAAGCCAAAAAATCTCATCTGGAATGAAAACATGACATTTTCATTATTATCTAGAGTTGTTGAATAAAAGAGTAAAAGACGCACTTTCACTGCTTTGTAATTTTTAAAAGATGGCCCAGTTGATTAGAGTTTTCACCAACCCACGCGTATTACATCGCGTATTATACTAAAATCAACCTTGGGTTTAAATTTTATCTTCAAATCTTTTGATAGTTTTATTTTTAGCCTCTAGTGATGAATATGGAACTTTGAAATGACTTGGTCTGTAAAGTTGTTATAATCGTGGGCAAAAATAATGAAATCCCAAAAGAAATAAAAATGTATGTAATAACGTACATGCAGTACTCGTAATAATTCCGAACCAGCTAAAAGTATTAACGATTAATTAATTATTTTCATATAAAAAATCAATGACATATCTAGAAAGGGACAATTACTATTGCATTTGCTTTTTTTGTGACTAACAAATCTGATCTTGTCCAAAAAATGAACCAATGCGAAGGTCCTCTATTGTGCAACAAATGTTTGAAGCAATTTTCGCATGGCTTCATTATTATTGCTGATATCCTCTTTCATTTTCAAAAGTTGCTTCATACTGGCCGACAAGTATTTTTCTTCCAATGATGGCCAGTAATTTTTTGACATCAGAGCACTATTTGTTCCATATACTTCTAATAATTGCCTATTTATATTAGACAATCTTCCACCTGTTACTTTGGTTAAGAAATGTACATAAGACGGCTTCAAATTGTGGGGCTCAACAACAGCAATATGAAATAACCAGGCAGTGGAAATCGAATACAAGAGAGACCATCCACCTCCATAAATCTGATTTAACATGTTTAGAAATTTCCAATTGTTTTTTCTAAAAAAAAGGTACATATGAAATCATCGTGTCAAAATTAAAAGGAACAATATACTTGTGTGATTCACTAATCAAAGTCTCTGCAGCTTTAAAAAATAAATATAGTCCCAAAGAATTTGGAGGTTTTATTAAGAAGAATCCCAATGCCGTTGATAGCCCAGCAGCCGTCAGCACATGCTTGGGACTATCCATCCCATCATTCAGCCATCGGAATGAACAGTTTATGAGTCTAAACGCTAAACAAAAGACCCCTAATCCCATCCCACTACGAACGCAAGGATACAGTACAGAATTTGATAAGAGACCTTCCTTCTTGTTATCAGGAGAAAGATTTCTTGGGGTCAGCAAGTTTTTCAAAAGTACAAAAACTTGAAAAAATCCATGAATTCCAAAACCAGCCAAAAATCGTGAGTAAAATCCCTTCAAGAATATGTGCATTATATAATAAAGTCCTTCCATTAATATGGGGTAACAATAACAATATTGACGTTACCTCAATCCAATAATCAAAACAGGGCTGATTATGTGGACACATTTCATGAATCTGCCCTTCATATACAGCCGTGACCATCTTTTCCAGGTGACTAGCAATATCCTCAACTGATTTGTGCATCCAAAGAACAAAATGAACAAATCTATTGCGATAAGTGTCATCAATATTTGGTCGAGGAATATTTCCTTCATTTGCATTCCTTTCTCCTTGAATTCGTAATCCTGGCCCAAGACTAACACGCCGTGGTTGATCATTTGTTGCAATATTTCTTATTTCAGGTGAATTCCTATATAGAATATCCCGTTGGGTTCGGTTCTGAGAAAACTCTTCAGAACCTAGCACCTTCCTATAAAAATAATTTAAACGAAACCAACTCTTAATCCATCTTACTTTAACACAGAATCCACAATATCCGATCGTCTTGTGCCTTTCTTCATATGAAAGATTATACAAATTAGGGAAAAACAAAACAAAAACACATCAAAATGCTTGATATCCTTCACCAGTCCCCTGGCTCTAAGCATTCTATAATAAACTCATATTAGAAACAATGCCGTCTTCGAGATTGTTTCTTGGTATGAAAAGAAACATCTAATCAGCAAGTTAAAATATTACCTATAAGTTGTTTCAGTCGCTACATTTGTCACATAAAGGGCCAACAAAGGTCTCCTTTGAGGCCTCTCAATCATTATTGCAATATACGAAGCCAAAAAACTTGGAATGTATCCCACAGTAAAGTAATTAAAATTTCCCCTAATTTTCCGTAAATAGCATAAAAACGTTGCGTATCCTAATCCATGGATGGAGAGAAAAGCACTTGATCTTAGCACGTCCGCTAAAAGGTTTAACAGCTCTTTGGAACTCTTTGGAATCCTCTTGGTGGCCAACAATGAAATCTACAAGATAATTGATTATTTTGGCATTTAATAATAAATCTTCCCTTACCACGTAGCATGTAGTGTATATTTTAAATCCTTCTTTAAATACGGAACCCCCCAATTCCATTGCTGCAGCATTACATTTGGGATTCCATGTATGGGCTAATTCATAGCAATTAAATGGAAGGGTTTGAAATTTACTTGAACAAGGGGCCATCTTCTATCAAATTAATATTTAAATACACAAAATAACAATCCTGAACTTTGGAACAAGAGTATTAGGTCAAAGATCACTATTTCACAACATGATTGAAAAGTAAGAGTAAAAAAGATGTTGTTGCCGGATCCCGAAATCTTCCTCACTTTCCCCTCAATGCATAGTGAAGAAGAAAGCCTCCAATTCCTCCTTTGGTTCAGAAGTAGTAGAAATTCATGAAATATTTTCATTTTAACAAAATAAGGGAAGGGGTCGTCTTGTTGGTTGGATTTTATTTTACG
>JAAOWG010000352.1:0-22420 GCA_036491945.1 Paranurophorus simplex
CTAAAGCAACAGTTGCAGCATTTGCAGCTTCCGAGGGTCACGCCCATCCGCGAGTTGTTGAGCTTCCAAAAACAGAAGAAGGTCTTGGATTCAACGTTATGGGAGGAAAGGAGCAAAATTATAACTTTGTGGTTTTACTATTTCATCTTTATTCAATAATTAATTTACTTAAATTTAATGCGAAATTTTAAGGATGTGATAAAAACACCTAAGTTACGAAGAATTGTATTATACTTTTAAATTTAATCGTGTGGCGTCTTTGTTATGCTTTTTTTTGCCTTCCATTGTTTATGGACATACATAATGCAGGATTGTGGCTTTTACAATAATTAGTGGAATGAGTTGTTGAATAAATTGTATACTGGTTAAATGAATGTCAAATGTATTGGCAATAAATTAATTGCCTTTTTGAAAATACATCTATCAAAATATTCATTGATATAATTGCACTCCGATAATTAAATTATAATTAATTGTGAATTAGTCAATCATTATAGGTTGCTGTTAAACAACATGACTTTACTACAGTTTTTAGGTAGGCATTAATTTTAAATGTATTGTATTAAATATCCTTAAAATCAACTTTAACAACTAATTGCAGGAACTAAACGTTTATAAACTAGAATTAAAAGTAGCAAAACACTTAACATTAATCCCATTGATGTCCAGCCTGTAACTATTGTTCCATATTCAGTGTAAATGTATGTCACTGAAATAGGACCTACAATCCTTGCAAATGAGATGATTGCTGTAAGTCCTCCCATCCATAAACCCTAAAGTCAAAACATTCATCATTACACAAATAAATTCCCCAACCTGTGGTCTGGGTCCCAACATTTTGGAGTATATAGTTTGACCTAATGCAAAACAAAATGGAAATCCTAATGTACAAATTGCATATCCAACTGCAACAAGGGCAGGACTCAATGCCGGTATTTCTGAACACCAAGTCTGGGATGGAGGACAACCTTGTTGAACGATTGTCCAATTAGTATAACTCCCATCAACGCTTGAAAAGTGACAACTCTCTTGGGTTAGATTAACCTCGGTATGATTTGGATAAATGCATCCATATCTCATGGCTGGAGCTAACTACAAAGGATAAACGTTGTTTTTAATAAAGGTTTATATATAAACACTATTTTCCACCTCTGATGTTAATGGAAAGAAGAATATTCTTCCAAGGGTGTATGGGATTGTCCCAAAGAGGATGAGTAGCACCCTTTCGTCAATGCACTTTGCTAAAATTGGAATGATAAAAAATATTGAGGTAGAGACAATGGAGGAGATAATCATTGTCAATCCAACGGAAGTAATGGCTTTTTTCACATCCCATCCAAATTGATCTAAAGATACTGGCATGGCCAAACTGCATTGGGTAAAAAAATAAGTATGGGGAAAGATTAGGCTAATCTCTAACTCACGTTTCCAACAGTACAAATTCAAAAAAAACAATAAAAAGGTTGAAAACCAGGATTCCAACTCCCAAGTAATCCGTTTTGAACTCTACGTTGTCTCCCACTAATAAAAAAAGGTCATTTCAAACGATCATTTGAGATAAGATGGTGGGTGGGATATACAAAGCGAACTTAACTGTTGTAGTTTTTGGAACGTTTTTCATCTTTTTCTAAAATTGTGGCCTTCCCTTGTGCCTCTCTAATAGCTATGTCGCTCTCGTTGAAAAATTTTGGATGAAAAAATATCAAGTTTATGATTCCCAAGGTGGCCGTAAGCCAACCTACGGATGTGTACATGTTAATAGGAAGACGACCAAGGATGACGAACCCCTCCGTCCCCAGTGGTTGTAGAACTAGCTGACCAACTGCATTATATATAACATTCATTATGTATTGTTAAAGAACAATTTCTTTAAAAACAATGTTGTGAGTAGTAAACAACATTAGAGGAATCCCCCAGGGGTGGGAATTTCCAACATTTTTTTTATATAAACTATACAAGGGGAAAGGGGTACAAAGCTGGAATTAACAAGAACATGGTTTTGGGCATGTTAAAATTAAACAAGTCAAAATTCCTTAAGTCATAAGATTATTGAGTAAAAGCACAAGGAAAGATGGGACAAATTATACGGACATTTAGCTTCATAGGAGAAGGGAGACAAAATGATATTTTACCAGGACCCAAAACAAATCCTAATGCTTGGGATAAAGAGAGATGAGAAATGGAAGCAGTTCGTTCCGCCACCAGGGTCCCTTGTGCTACAAACGTTCTACATGCTGTGACGCTTCCTAGAAAATCTCCAAATTATACATTACCAAGTCCAATTCAAATTATGAAGGTTTTAAAGCTTTATGAATCTTATGTAAATTTCCCCATGTCATCACTTTCCTTTTACATGGGAATTTACTCTTGTGTCTCAAAACAGCGGAAGTGTAACCCACCTGAACTAACGCCAACCAAAAATCTTGCCACAAGAATGAACCACTTGGCCCCCCCTCCCGTATGTAAAGGTAAAATTGCATACCAGCAGTTGGCCACGATGAAGACGATTAAGCAAAATATCGAAGGACCTCTTGTCCCTTGAAGTTTGTTACAAACCCATCCAATTAGTGGAGAAGAAATCAATTGACCTAGTGGATTTGCGGCTACCACCCATCCATACCATTCTTTCCCCACAGACTGGTCCAACTGTCACATAGAATAAAAGTTGTTTCTTCAAATTAACCTTTTTTTACTTAACCAGTTTCTTAGAGGCTAATGTAATTGCTAACGAAATGAAACAAACTCTCCACTCCTTCTTTCTCCTTAAAGAAGCTCAACAGTAGCACTTTTGATCAACTCAAAATAAGTGGAACAAAATGTCAATTGATTTTAACATAAGACGAGATATGAAGAGAGGGAGAGAGAGACGAGAGATGGAATTTGTGGAAAATGACATCCAATATTTCCTTGTTACCTGTAATAAATAAGGCCACATCCCCATAATAACAATTGAGCCACCTATACATTGAAGTAATGTGGTAAAGTACATTATCCAAAGGGAGATTTGACGACTTCTTTTTTCTTCCTTTGTTTCAAAAATGGATGCATCATTCCCACCAAGTAATGGAGAGCTTGTACTCCTTATCGTTCAAGGGAAATAAAAGTTTTCAAGATTTGTTGGAAAACAAAAAAAATAGCAAGTACCTTGTTTGGAAAGTGTTATTGTTAATGTTATTATTCTTCCCGTTCTTTACATCATCCAGTTCCATTTTGTATGCAAAACTGTTTTTGATAACTTTTATGAAAAGTTTTTGATAGACTCAACCATCCAGAGTGATGGACAGTAGAATGATAAAAGTTAGAGAGACACTGCTAATTCTGCTGTTGGCATGAATAGATGAGAAATGTGGTATTAATTATGCAGTCACAAAAACGTAAACTTTACTCGGGATTAAGATAACAAGAGATTTGTAAGATATGATAGTGCATATATCCCCTTATCACATTTTTTTAGGTCAAACACAAAAGGAAATGTGAATTCCAAGGATTCGCGAGCTACTAAATCTGCAATTTATTAAATTAATTTAATTGGCAATTTATAATCAAGAAAGGCAAAGCATTTCCAGTGACCAGGAGTTTATAAATAAGGTTAACTTAAAAAAGACTTAAATTCTTCAAACAAATGCATTTAAATTTTATCTAATTGTTTGATTGTTTAATTTATTTTTCATCACGAAATTACACAACAAATGTCAACTTTATATTAATGGATTCAAGCCATTCCATCATGATCAAGGAAGATAGCATAAGATTGATGTTCTGAATCACAATTTTGTATAAAACTACATGATCGTCTTTATGAAACTTGATTTCAGCACGATCATCATAAATGCCCAATATTTATTGTATAATCATGGAATGAAGTACATATTTGATACGTGAATTCTTCCCGTGATTGCATAATATACTGACTGTCATCGGATTAAAGTGCAAAATCCTGATGTAACCTCTTATCACAGTGCTAATTAACAAAGAAGTTTTACTATATTCAAGAATAATTATATGAGATGATTCATTTTATGGACATATGTATGTAATTCATGTATTTACCAATGCTTTATTTACTCCACACGATGTACAAATAGGCAAACACATCCTAACGAGTACAATTTTTTATGTCCTCATTTCTCAATATAACTCCCTCCTAGTACTACAATGTTAAAGCAAGCTGTCGTCACAACTATTGCGACGACCATTAGTAATTTTTGAGCCAATATAATGCAACTCTTCTTTATATTCTATATATTAGAGTAGTGAATACAAGCCTTGTTTGTGATATTGATTGATTTTTTTTATAAAGTGAGATCTCTGTCAAAGTGGCAGTTGCATTTACTTATTTGTGAGGTAGAAGGATTCGAGGAGGATGTTAAAGAAAGATGCCTAGGATCAAGAAAGTGCGGTAGTCGACAGAGAAAGTGATAAATCAACATTAGCTACACACGAACCACAGAGGGAAATCCTCCAGATGTCGAGCTAACTCTATCTATCTAAAAATCTCTCTACTTTTTCTTTCACCTTTCACCCATCAAAGATCCTCAAAATTTATCCAATGTCCACCAGCCCCACAAGAGATTAGACTTTTGTTTCTCTGATCCATATAAAATCATGACGATTGTTGGTTGAATGAGTTAAAATGTATTAGAAATTCATTTATTTACTGTCTCACTCTTACATTATCTACAAAACATTGGGCTCAATAACAAACCTACAAGGGAATCTTAGTAATTAATTACATTGCTTATTTATCTCAAAAAACGGCCCCTTGTAGGGTTTGTTGTGAGACCCTGTACTTCCTAAATGCTACTTGTTCTACACTAAATTTACAAAGTGTATCATTACACTGTAATTTACAAGTTATGTTATTCATCTCGCAAGCTAATTACTAATTGATAATTTTTCCACTAACCATTTCCTTTTCTTGGCGGATATCACAACCATTTTGACATGATCATTTGGTGGATTGATACTCTTGGCAGACGTAAAAAAAATTGTGAAAAAATAGTTTGCATAAGCATTTGAGATGGTAGCAGCATGTCCGCGTTGTAGAAGGTCAAAAAAAGACAAGTTTTTGAAGAGCTAAATTGATTCATTATTTAGGAAAGTTGGTTGATTGACACATTTGGTTTAATTTTAACTAAGAACACGATCACATAGCTATATATGGCTTCGTTTCATTGAGGAATGTGAGATATGTGATAAATTACTTCACAATGTAATGGAATTGAAGCTATTTGAGACTTTTTTATGGACTTATTATTAATTTTTCCAAGAGTTTGCTGTAAATCATAAAAATTAAAGGAATATCCTTCTAGTTTTTTCACAAATATTTATTTACCTTTGTAGTACATTTCTTGACGCATAGTTGCTCTACAATTAGCACTCTATAAAATACTGTATGAGTATTATTATGCATGACTGTAACCTCTTACCGAAGCAAAGTCAATATTAGTTCTTACAACTCTGTTGTGAAGGGGTTGTGGTGGACGAAAATTACTTCCCAAAGGTGCCTTCTGATAATCTTCATCACCTTGCATTAATCTTCTCAAAGAATGAAGCTGTTGTTTTGTAATATAAATTGGTTTGTTCATAACCACCCAAGTAACAGTCTCTTGACAAGCAGGCATTGTTGTCGAACCTAAGAAAACAAAGTAAGACCCAGAAATCCAGAAAAAGCTGATAATCAAAGTAAAAATAATAATATTGTGCATTGACTGAGGACATTGTTTTGCTTACTAATTCCGAGAACACTCTTTGTCTGGATTTATTAATAAATCTTTTTTCCCCTTTTATCCCCCCCACTACTTGCACTATGAGAATTAAAGTGAAGATTCATATATACCTTCATACGTCATGTAGTGCTCAGTATTTGGCAGTAATGCTTGAATGGATAATCTTTGAACGGGAGAACTTTGTCCTGAAAAGCATTGGATTGAATGTTGTTCCTGAAACTTGTGGAAACTCACCATTGTATTTAATATTGTTTAGTTGATCAGTCAAGAGCCTTAGCTCTGGATTTGATAAGTCACCCAACTGCAACAGAAATTAACTTAAAAATCATTAAATCCAAGTATTCAAGCATCAAAGTTTATTTTATGTAAATAGCGTTAAATAAATGTAATCAACCAACCACCTTGCTCACTTAAATTAGATCTAAGGGAACTGCTAAGATGTGTGCTTAATCAATGGATGAAAATGGTAAATTGAGTTGAACACTAAACAAACAAGAGAAAGTGGGTAAAAACATGTATAATCCAACTAAATCATGTTAGTTGGTAGATGAAGGAGAAAATGTTATTAAAATGCTAATCAAAACCTTTCACTCTCCACTTTAATAAGGATCCAATGTCCTTTGTAATTTCAACTTGGTTCATATGACATTTATGTGGGGTCTCATCTGGTACTTGCTTCAAAAAAAACCTATTTACCTGTAATAACACGGAAATTGCTACAATTCCCTGTGATCGAGATACAGCTTCACTAAAGTTGCTATATAGTTGGGCATTGAATCCATACATTTGGAGCTGAAATATACAGAATGTTATCATCGCTGCTTGTAAAAGGAACTGTGAGAAAATAATAAATAACTTTGCAATCAATTTCAACCACAAACTCTTTGACTTGTATCGCCCATGTATTTAATTTTGACATGACGAAGAAGGAACTGTAATAAAAGTCTGACACAAAACTAATTAATAATAATGCAAACCACCTACAAGGAAATTGAGAAAGTGGTAATAAGTTTGGGAGAAAAGGTAATTTTGGAGATCGTGCTTATTTGTAGTTTGTGGATAACATAGGAGCTGTGGGGCTATAATAAAAAGTGATGTTCACTGTAGAACAAATAAGAGTGATGGTCGTGGTGAAAGAAGGCTTTTCCATAAGAGAAATCATATAAACACTCAACCCCTGTCACCAATTTGATGAATGAGTTGGGATGTATTTATTTGAGAGATTCTTGGTTTTTTTTACCTCTGCTGGAAAGGAGTCTCCTTGAATAGTGTGTTCAGATCCAATATCATCACGCATCCCGTAATGAATGTGAATTTCATGAAATTGGTATCGATATGAGAAAGGACCCCCTGTGATGTTGACTAGTACTCGAGGTCCTAAATTTCCTTGAGCCCCACCCATACTGGGGGACATGAAACCCTCTTCTCCCTTCATTCCATCAGGCTCGGACCCTTCTTCATAATAAGGTCCTGTGTAAAATATTACACTGTGTGCTGTGTTTATTAGGTAGCCATTCACCTTTTGAATTAAAAATACAAATTACGTTTTAAATTATTTCTCGTTAAAGAGCACAAAAACTGGGATAAAAGAAGTTGTAATCTGAATGTAGGATTAAAAATTGAACTAGTATAAAAATGTTGAAGAGAGTAAAGCTTTTGTTTCAGAGCTTACTATACAAGATTCAAGAGGACGATACTTTTTGTAACAATTGCAAGATATGTATAAATTTGACGTCCTACAAGAAAATATTTATAATTCTGTAACAGTTTAACCACAAAAGGTATCAAGCTTATCCAGAAATATGGAAACAAAACAAATTTGTTGCTAGATATTATATTTTCTATTCTTATTAATTTGAAGTAAGTTCTACAGATTTTGATCTATCATACCTCAACTGCTTCTTTCTTTCTGAAATTTGGCATCCCTTACAAGATGTAGTTAGTCTTACTTCAAAAATGTTTTAGTTGGTACAAAATAATGTTTGAATAACAAAATAAGGCTTTAAACAAATGGATGGATATTTATTCCTATATCTTTCATGCATATGGAAAGGACAAATTTCCTTTTCATTTGGCTCCAGGAATATTGTTTGGAAAAAGGACGCTTTTTGCTACCAATTACTAGAGTGGATTGATTTTCCATTTCTCCAGAAATCTAAAAACTTTTCCATACATTTACCTTCAAAAAAAAGATGAAATTACTCTGGACATTTTATTACATGAGACTAATAGAAGGGTGAATTACCCAAAAGTTTGGGCTATGAGCCAAACCACTTATTTTATTAAGGTTTTTTTGTAATAGAAAAAATATAGATTTTGAATAATTTTTCATTTCAATTTTTTGAATTGAAAAACAAAGATGAAAATCATACCCTCTCTTTGTCGATATGTATTGGCCGTAAATTTGGATCAAATAGCAATTCCTTTGGTTGTAGATCCACCGGTGATTGACGATGTCCTTTACTGCAAAGGGCCCAGTCAGGATTTATTAATCCCCAAAAAGCAGGTCCTACCAATGATTAAAAAAAAACATGAAAATATAGTTCATCCATTTATTCTCAAAATGTTTGTGTGAGATTGTTTAAAAAGTTGAAATTTGTTTGTGCTCCTTGTAAATTAAAATTTCTAAATGCCTTCGCTCATAACTTTGTAAAACTAAGTGATAAAAAGATGATAAGTTGGGAACTACGGAGTTTTTTGTTCATCCTCCCTTTTTATTCGAGATATGAATGGATAAACGAGGAATGTCTTGGGATTCCTCGAAAAAACATATCAGATATTTGAAGGAAAAGCTGTAGAAGAATAAGTTTTAAAAAGTGTGGTGGATCACTGCATCCCGTTCTGGTTACCAAAGGAGAAGGAGCTATTTTCTGAAATGCGTCCCCAAAGTGCCCTAAATTTACGGAGAAAGCCCAGTTTTAACTCTGTTTTTTTACATTGATGAGAGGGGAACAAGGAAATTGCGACCTCTTGAACCTCCCACCCAACCCAACCTTTTATATCTCCTTTTTACAACGTTCTGACACAAATGATAAAACTTGATTTTTTTTATTAATGCCCAAAACTGTGGCAACGGTGGGTCTTCAATTATATTTAAAGTCTCAAAAGGACAAGTAATAGAAAGGTTGGCATTATATTTCACTTGAATCGTTACAGGTGGACGTGAGAACTTTTATCAATAATGGTTTCCACTCTAATGGGAAAAGTTGAACAAGTTTTATTTTGTTTGGCATAAAATATATCCTTCAATGAGTCTTTTTTGGGGGGGCAGACACTTTTTTTGAAGGAAATGAGATTTGACTTTTGCTCTAAGAAAAAAATGCTTCGGAAATATTTCCAAACTTGATGAATTTCAATACAATTTCTCATTACAGAAATCCCCACATCTTTGATTATTTTAATTCTTCAACCAGGATAAAGGAAAGTTGGAATTTCGTAGAAAGTTTGTAGATGAAAGTTGAAACTCATTGTGCTCTTCGATTTATATTCCAGTCCGATTTTGTGGATCTTCACAACCAAAAAGTGGTTGAAACAGAGCGGATCGAAGCTAAGCTTGTTAGAATTCTGAACTAAGCTAATTTACAAGAGTTGGTCCAGTGGTTACAGGGAAATGCATGGAAAAAGAAACAGGAGATAATGTCGTCGTCTTCCCTGCGGTGAATCCTTGAGCATCCACCAGACCTTTGGTGTTTGTGCATAATTCACCAAACTCCTGAAGCAATAAGCTCTCTGAGAAGTGAACCAACGTGGATGGATTACAACAACCACAAACGTATGTTTTTAATCGGCCTCAAAAACAAGGACATACATTTCAAATGATCTCAAACATTGGTTACATTAATGGCTTAGATGACATGCATATCAGTCATCCCTTTAAATGGGGGGGAGGGGGTGTAAACTTTCTCCCCTACAGAAAGTGCTGAAAGGTTCAAATCCAAGTTCAATGATTGTGAAATCATTATGAATTGCTGAAAGATGGCTAAAAACCTATGAGAATTCCATTACACTTGTTCCTTAAGTTAAGGTTTCATTGCAACTTGTAATTCTTTGAGAATAATCATGATCACTCTTCAGAGATTTGGTGAGAAAGGGAATAAGAAACTTGATTCCTAGGATACATATAAAGTGACTGATTATTCCACTTTCTTTCCCATTTACTACTGCATCTCCTCCCCCTACATTATTTTCCTTGTTCTAATGCACTACGTAGTTGGAAGGATAGAGGAGACAAGGACTTTAGCTAATTTATCCCTGTGGCTCAAAAACCATCTATTTTATACATCATTTGTATACCGAAATGCGATGAATTGCAGCAACATTTCTTGCTACAGCTTTCAAGTTTAAAATAACCCAACATTTTTCCTTTCTCTTTGAAAAATTAAATGTTAACAAAGCATGATTCAAAAATAAATTCCTGACAAAGCTCAAACACTACTAATGGGAAGTTGAGGAAATCAATACCCATAAACTTGACAAATAGACGTTTAAATAAACAAACAAAAAAAAGAACTTTATGTCAGAAATCTAATTCAGGATTCGGGATTTAAAATCCTTCTCATCACAATCAAGCATAAATTTAAAATGCACAAGGCAATGAGACAATTTTAGTTGTGAGTAAGGTTTTTGTTTCAGAGTCTACTATACAAAATTCAAAGAGGACGACGATTGCAAGATATGTACAAGTCTGACGTCCTACAAGAAAATATTTATAATTCTGTAACAGTTTAACCACAAAAGGTATCAATCTTATCCAGAAATATGGAAACAAAACAAATTTGTTGCTAGATATTATATTTTCTATTCTTATTAATTTGAAGTAAGTTCTACAGATTTTGATCTGTAGAATCAATAGAATGTGTGATCATACCTCAACGGACCCTTCTTCATAATAAGGTCCTGTGTAGAATATTACACTGTGTGCTGTGTTTTATTAGGTAGCCATTCACCTTTTGAATTAAAAATACAAATTACATTTTAAATTATTTCTCGTTAAAGAACACAAAAACTGGGATAAAAGAAGTTGTAATCTCAATCTGAATGTAAGATTAAAAATTGAATAAAGTTTTTGTTTCAGAGCCTACTTATACAAGATTCAAAAAGGACGATACTTTTTGTAACAATTGCAAGATATGTACAAGTTTGACGTCCTACAACAAAATATTTGTTATTCTTTATCAATTTGTTCATAACAGGTACCGAACATCAGAGAAAGGTGGAATCAAACAATTTTGTTGTTAGATATTGCATTTTCTATTCTTATTAATTTGACGCAAGTTCTACAGATTTTGATTTATCATACCTCAACTGATTTTTTGTTACTGAAATTTGGCATCCCTTACAAGATGTAGTTAGTCTTACTTCAAAAATATTTTAGTTGATACAAAATAATGTTTGAATAATAAAATGTTCATGTTTCATGTAAATCACCGAGGCCTAATTTTATCAGACTGCAATAATAAATATTTGTTTAGCAAAAATAAATAATTGAATAACTCTTGTTTTGAATGCTCTCCCGTTAAGATATGAATTTAATTGTTTGATACATTTAGACATTTTTCAAGTCTTTTAAGACTTGAAGGTAGTCTACTATTTTTTCTTAACTTATATAACACAGCTGCATTTTATTTGATTCTCTAAAAATGCCTTTTGATGAAGATGAGTTGTTGTATAATGGAAATGATGGAATGCAGAATAAAAAACAAAGTGATTAAGGTACTAACTGAAACTGAATATTTTAAGGGCTGGGAGTTTAACTGGTAAATGTAACAAAAGGGAAATATGAGAATCTAGAGAAAGAAAGCACTCACTCACTTCAATACTCGTATGCTCCAAGCATTTTTAGCTTAATCCCTTGGTGCATTTGGGAACAACGGTGTAAAGTAGTAAAATCTAAGAAATATTGTGGAGACGTTTTTAGCCAGAGCATGCTGATCCTGCATTTTTTTTCAGTAAATCTACAACATAAAAAGTAGTTTTTTGGGGGTTTTTGCTAAAATTTCCACCATTATGGGGTTATTTTTCATCTATAGAAATTGCATCTTATATATTCCTGTAAAAAAGTTTGTTGAGAGAATGTTGGTTTCTTGATACTTGATAAAAACAGAGAAATTGCATTGAAGGCTGCTTCATATTACTAGAGTTATATTGCTTGAGGTGATAGTAGCTTACCATTGTCACATTTACAACTCTTGAAATAAGGTGAAAGTAGGAATTGGAAATATTACTTGTGGGAATTCTGAGATCAGGGGAATCAAATACTTTCTCAAATTGTCTCGTTGGCGAGGATATTGGAGTGTAAATTGGTTTTGAGAGGAAAATGATAACATTATTCCAATTTTTTATCAAAATAATTTTAGAATTTAAAGTTTAAAGGTTATTCTACACCATGTGGTTCTGGACAAACAATATTTTGACAATGATTAAATTCCAGGAACAGGTTTTTTTTGTAGCTATATTGATCCATATTTTGCTGCACAAGGTATCTTAACGTTTATGAGTACTCGTTGACGTTAGGAGATGGATTGATGGCTAACTCAAATATTTACATATCATTAAGTGAACTCTTTAACAAATTAGCAGATTGTAAAGTCATTTGAGAATCTAAAAACTAACTCCCGTTTCATTTAACTTGTTCAAAAATCTTTTTACATTGCATTCATTGCAGCAATATCCAAAGTAAAAAGCATAAACTGCTTTTACTTTACTTTTCATGAAAGTTAGCCGGACAAATGAAAAGAAATCATCAAAGACTGTTTTTACGGTAGTTTTATAAACGGATGGACTTGTTTTGTGATGAAATTTTATTTACATTAAGAGTATAATACTTACCGGATATTCCTATGATCATAGGTTTTATTTCCTTTCTCCCATGAATTGCATGACATCTTTTTGTCACTTATCGGATTAGAAAAAAGGGGAAATTCAGACAAGTAAACCGTCGACATTTTCCTCGTCGACCAGTTTATTTTCTAGACAAGTTAAAGGACAGAATAAATTTCAATGCCCCAAAGTACAAAAGTGGTTTAAAAGCAAACATCATTTGTACAATAATTTGAGGGTATTTTTTATTTATGTTGAAAACAATGCCTAATTATCCTTCTTTGTCTGGATTTAATAAACCCCTTTTGCCCCCTCAAAATGACAAGATGATTCATGATATTCATGGGAGAAAAGAAATAATACCATCGTAGGTCCACCAATCTTCCCAGCTAACTGCTGTTGAACCTGGAATTAACAAATATCACAATTAGATTTTGAAGAAAAAGTAAATTATTAAGGCAGCTTATTAAAATGTTCAAAATAACGCTCACACAACTGCATGATTGACATAATAACAAGGCATAAGACTTGAACATCAATTTAAAGAAAATTTGATAGCTTCCAAATTTTTGTAGACAAATCACTTTCCTCATGGTAATCTACCTAGGAACCATAAATAATCTTCCTAAGTGAAATATAATCTTGGTATGGAGTACAACAAGATGGGAGCTAAAAATCAATGGCCCAATAGTTGTCTCATTTTTTACAGAGTTATACAAGAGCCCAAACCTCAGAAGAAGGGCAAAGATAAGAAAATATTAAGCTTGACTTTCTATGTTCTTGTAGAAAGGTGACCAAGCGTGTTGAACTGGATGATTGCACACTTTCACTTTCACTATAAGGTATCATCCATGTGAAATGTAGACTTGTTGGAATACCGGAAGTGCCCTTTTTATTTCTTCCCATAAATTCTTTTATGCCTTTTCAAACTGATATGAATCACTTTACCAAACATTTATACATGATATTCCAAATCCAACTCTAAGTTTTCTTTAAACCAAATCGTTCATAAGGTATTCCATTGTAAAAAATAGTTTTACTCTAGTTTTTTGGGTGCAGTTGTATCGCAGATGGCTGATCCCACCGATGTTAAGGATTTTTGACTTTTGAGCTTTTACTTGATACTGGGGAACCGCATGTGCAGGGTTTAAATGAGCATATAAATTAGCAATTTTTGCATCTATCTGTAATGCACAATTTTTGTTTAGAAATTTCTGCAAAGATAAGTAAAGGTGTAAGAAAATATTTGCAGGGTGTCAGCTCGAAGATTAGTTTTGAAATATGAAGTTCAATTAGTTTTGTTCCATATTTCTCTACATTTCTTGGGAGTTGGAAGTATAACAAAATGTTATAATCTGAATGTAGTATTAAATTGAAGTAAAAATGAAGAAATTGGGGAAGGCTTTTGTTTCAAAGTCTACTTCAACGGATTAAAAGATGACGACAACTTTATTACAATTGCCGATAGATACATATGTATAAGTTTGAAGTCTTATCGAAAAAAATATTTTTTATTTATTAATAAGTCACTCAAAGATCTATTAATATTGGGATTTCATTCAAATCATAACTAAGCTACTTGTTTCTTCGTTAATTTCGTCATATTCTTACAAGATGTAGTTATTTTTACTCAACAAATGTCTGGCTTAACTTGGCCAGCAAATTTCATTGAGAAATAAATCACCATATAATGCAACCTTTTTACATGTTCAATCAATCAATCAAGTTTTATTGTTTTACGGCCTGCAACCCTTGCAAAAATCTTTTAATTGTTTAGAATTTGAATGGATAAATGCTCAAGTTTGAATGCATAATTAGCTGTCTTTGGAATATGTGGGGTAGCGAAGCGTCAGAACTAAATACAATTTGTGACTCCCAACCCACCAAATTGTAGAATAGAAAGGAATAGTGCTTAAGGTCATTAAAATCCTTTATTAGTCAATAATTTCGACGTTTGACTCCAATTCTGAGACGGTACAGTACTGTTTGTCAAGTTGAAAAGGGATTGTGTGGTGTGGTAGAGAACAAAGGCTCGTAAATTAAGATGTCATGGAGAGGGAGAGTGTATCTGTTACTTCCCTTGTCCTATTTGTCTCTTAAAACTCCTGCAGCCACTTTCTATCTCATGAGAACATAGTTTAGAAGAGAGGGAAAGTCACTACTTTCCATCTCGTTCAGATTCACCCAGATTCCTTTCACTTTAGCTATTAGAAAGTTAAGTTGGACAACAATGACAAGGCTGGAAATATATTATTGTCTTGTGTGAAAGAGTCAGTGTTATTATTAGTGGTAGAGGTAGAACCATTTCTGCTTCCGGACTTTGGAAACCCGCAGAGAGGCTTTGCTCAGTGATTTCCTCAGAAATGAAGAACGGATGTTGTAAATCCCCAGAGGAAGGATACACGAGTGAAAATCCTGCTCCCATTATTCCAAAGTCACCACCATTTTGGTTCCAAATTCTACACCAACTCTGACTAAGGATCAAGGGATTGACCATGATTTTCTCACCTCATTTTCCTTACTTATCTTTGTCTTAGATTTATTATCACTTAGCTCTCTCATCCAGAACTGTAGTTTGATGAATATTATTTGCCTAACTAAACAAAACAGGGAACGCTTTGTACATCCCTTCTTTATTACTCATTGTTATTAGACTAACAAAAGGGATGGATTAGCCTACAAAAAATGGATAAGTTTAATAGGAGATTGAGGTTGAGATGAGTTTTGTAAAAAAAGTAGGCAATGATTAAAATGTTGAACACGCCTGAGTTAGTTGAGACTTGAGACAAGTCTGATGCAGTTTCACTCCCTATCTTCTCAATTGATGCAAGGGATGGTGAAAGTTGTCTCAATTTCACCATTCAGCATTCAGATCACACAACTTTCTCATATAAATCTGACTGATCGTTTACTTTATGAGGGAAAAGGCCAAGTCCTCATCAGTGTTTGGGATGACTCGAATTATTTATTAAATTTTGACATGTATCATATTTCAGAATACAATGGGGGAAAGTACATACTAAAGTGTAAAAATAATGTATTTATAAGCCATGGTAAAAAATTAATTCCTCTGGTGGCTATCATTTTTCTATTTCAAATTTTTAAAGGATCATTCTGCAATGGCTCTCTCTTGATTTTTTTTATAGAAGGCTCTATATATGATCAATCAATCTACAATGTTCAATGGGCAGGAACTACCATTATAAGCAAATATTAAGCTATCGAGTCCAATCCAATCATTTATGGACAAAGTGGTTCTTGAGTTAAGAAATAAGCTCAATGATCCTGAACTGTCGTTCTTAGCAAATGGAATTGACCATAAAGGATCAAATCATGTCAAACGTCAATATTATTTTTATCCTAAAATGCTCCAACGGCACATTGGCGCAGTTTGTGCAGCAAAAAGTATTTAATGATCATATATCCCTTGTACTTCTTCAATTGTGGAGAAATAGAAGAAGAATAAAAGTGAAACTCACAAGGTAATGATCCTCACATAAAATAATGTTCATTGTGTTGTAAATGGGTTCTTTGGGAGCTTATTTTTAAGCGCAAAGATTCTTTCCACCTTAATCCAACATAATGTTCTTAGTCATAATAACTTTTCCACAAAAAAATCTTTTTGTTTCTCTAATTTTCGAATACAAGCACAAATCTTTAAAGCCACAAGTTGAGGTTCTGATGCCAATGAAATCAGAAAAATAAAGAAAAACTACTCAAGTGAAATGAAATTTGATCCGCTTTCTTTTTTGTGGAAACCATCCGCTAATAATGGGATGCTACAGAGGTTTAATTCCAGACAATTATAACCTTTTAATAAAGTTTGGAGTTGGAATGAGATATTTGCACTGCAGTCCAGTTCTAAATGCAATGTACGAGTAAACTGTTGCCAAAAAACCAAGTTTATTACAGGAACGAAAGGCCAGGAAGTAATGAGGATGCGGATGGTTGTTGGAAGTGTATGTGAACTTTAGCAGAATCTTGTTAGGTTTAACAAAAATATATGGGTGATTCCCGTATTCTTTGTATTACCCTCGTACTGTCTTTGTTGTAATTCTTTCTTACTCTCTCGTACTTCCCCTAGTATGACACGTTTAATGGAAAAATAGTGCTCAAACCCCTCATTCTGTTAAGGGAATGCGTGTGCTGCTACAACGGACCAAAATTCCTATCAAAAGAGATACGATATGAGCCATCCTATCCAAGTCATTGTTCCCTTCTAATGAACCTTTACAGATAAATTCAGTATTCACCTCAGTTGTCTTTGAGGTAAACCGAGCGATACAAACCAAATACCCGCAACTTGATGAACAACCTCAACATTCTTTGACTTTAGAGCATACAATCTCTTGGACAAGTTTATGTAGGGAGCTATAGAGAGATCGAATGTTCATCAAAGATGAAAGGAAATCTTGGGACTTAACCTCATCAACCCAGTTTAGAAGGAGAAAGTAACCGGATATTCTTTTTTTATGCATATTCATTTACAAATCTACTCATTGCCTTAAACGTATACAATTCAAATACAATTTATAAGCATCTAGCAGGAGTATAGAGCCGTCTACTACGGTGAAAAAAATAGTGGAGGCATCATAAATAACTGTCTATGGATACACAGCAAACAATCTTTGAGGAAAATCCTGATGGTTTCCTTATTTATTTATATTTAAATCATATATTTCCTTCAATACAACTCACATTTGTGGTCTTCGTTATTAAATGTTTGTGAACAAGTGAAAAGTTGGGTCTTCATTTTTCATGTTTTGCACACAGCTCAAAAAATGTCAAATAGAAATGACAACAAAAATTATTCATTTTCCAACATTTGTGTTTAGATAAATCTACAAATATGTCGGGAAATGGTAACTTTTTTGGGGAAAAGTCTTATTTGTTGACACGTCTAAGCAGGTGAAAGTAAGCTCACAGCTTTAGTAAAATTAATGTCTGATGTCATGTTTGACATGAAGATTTCCCATAAATCCTCCTGGATCAAAATATTTTGTACATTTAAAAATTAAGGTTATGAACCAACAATTCACAATTATTATTACATTATTATTGTACTTTGTGGGGGGATGGGATAAAATAATTTGTCATGGCCCTCTGAATTTGTGGTGATAGTGTGTGTTACATGTTAAATAGTCATCTTCTCTTCCCACGAATGATTAAGCAGCAATTGAGGCGATTTCGTGCAAGTTCTCAAAGTAAAGTTGAGAAGCGTGTTTATCACTTGATTAAACGCTTAACCAAGCAAACACAATGAGTTACACGGTTAATCCAAGTTAAGAAAAAGTTACAACTTTTGGAATAATTATCTCACTTGGTGAAATTAAGAGATGGAATTTTTATGATTTTTGTCCCACATGTCAAGAAAGTCTGAACTAGGAAAGTCTATTCACAAATGTAAGTCAAATCTAGAGTAAACACAAAGTTTGAAAGATAATCTGACTTTTCTACTATTTACGCTTTGGGAACACAATGCAACTTGTCAATCATTTTTAAACAGTACAAAAATTTATTCTTGTTAAATTCATAATTTACATTCACAACCGAACAAAAAGTCAAATTGTTGTTTGGAGCAAAAATATTGGAAGGAATATTTACAGATCCAGAACTTGGCTGATGAACTGAGTAGTTAATAATAAGTTTATTGACAACTCAGGTAACAATTGCAGATATGTATAAGTTTGACGTCCTACAAGAAAATATTTATTATTCATTCAATTTATGTACAACAGATATCCCACTCCTTTTCTCGATAGATGTTACAGTTTCTATTCTTATTAATTTGCAGCAAGTTTACAGATTTTGATCAATCAACAGAGTAGTTAATTAAGTAACTAAAAAAATCTTTTTTTTAGTCAGAGCATAATAAAATTGCAAGGATTGAAAATAAGAAATATTTACTTCATAGATTTATGCCTCTTTTTGTTTCTTTTAATGCATTACTATAGTGGATAAACTGCAGGGTTGAATGTCAAAGCCTGTGTACCCTACACTTGCAGTAAGTAAATTCATTGTTTGCTTATGTAGGTTGCGTGGATGCAATATTTTCCTCTCATTCCAAAGTTGGAGAAAGCAAATGCGAGAAATTCATCCAATTAGTCAAGGGCTTTCTTAACTCTCTACAAACAGCATTGGTGTGGAGGGAATGTGTTTTTTGTGGCCTATAGTTTAACTCACTAGAAGTATTAATACGTTGAAAAGATAAGTTTAATAATAATATAGAAGGGAATGGTCGTTTTTCAGCCCATTAAAATACCATTTACACAACCCTCGTCTTAAGTATTTAATCATTACAATGTGCGCATTACAATTATTACAATCTTTGGTATTCCCAACGGGCAAATTGTGTTGTACATGATATGTATTTCCTGCCCCCAATTACCGGTTTGTGATTTACCACATGAACAATAAACTCAATCCAAATAATTTGCTGGAGAAAGCAGAGTTCCAAGAGTTTTTATTTTCTAATATACTGCAAAGCAAGAAGGTTGTTTGTGAGCATCAAATTTTAATTAAATAGCAAAACCCCTCATCTGCATACAAATGAAGCTTCTTGATCCACTGAGATCCTCTGTTTATTATTTTTATTCACTAACATTTCTCCAACAACTGTCACCCTTTGTCCAAGATGACACCATAATTTGATTCAATTAGCTGCAAAATAAAGTTTCTCACCACCCAAGTTTTTTTATGAGTTACCAAATCTCTGAAAGCTTCTCTTCTTTGATAGTTTTCACTTTTTAATAAGAAATAATCTTTATTAGGGCCAGGCCCACCATTACTTAGGGTTTGCCGTCAAAAAATTGAAATTTATATCTCTCTTGAGATATGAGCCTGGTGGACAAATCGTTTGTGGAATGGGAAAAAATCAAAAAAGGAAAATGTCTTAGTGTTTGGATGATGTATTATGTGTGTTAATGTGGGAAGGAGAAAGTTATTTTAGATGGACAAGGAACCAATGAAGTTGTCACTCAGTTAGTTATATAATGAATTTTTCTGTCACTAAAATTTGATTGATAACTCCTGTAAAAAGGATACATTGAGAATCTCTAATCTAAACTTGTGTAATTCATGGACAGAATATAAATTGTGAAGCAAATGGAGAATATCCATTGAGGTTGTGGGTGGGATCACTTTTTCATCTTTAAAAAAAAACACTCACCCTACCAACTCTGTCTCAATAACCCGTCATTGTGGAGAAACTCTTCCTTGAGTCAGTTTTCTCTCCAAAAAAAAGTTGTGAGAAGAGAGTAAGCTACAAATTGGTTTATCCGGTGCGTTACTTTCAACTTGAAAGTAACGAGTTGCATCCGCACGAACAAAATGCAGTTGAAGTATCCATGTAATTGAAATACGGAAGAATGGTTGATTTTTTTCAAACTTTTTCCATCTTAATTTCTTCGTATATTAAAGGGATTGAGATTTGATTCTATGCATTGTTTATTACATCCCTCCACACAGAGATGAAAATCATTTATGTATGAAGGGTAAGAAGGTCTGAGTATTAAGGGGATATTTTCAACCCTCCACATTAGGCATAACGATATAGTATTTTTTTAGGATAAAAGAATTATAAATGTTTAGAGTTGATTTATGAAAGGCAAGAGTAGTATGAGTACTTGAGAGTAGTAAAATAATGAGGAAAAGAAATACCTACGTTCTGATTTTAACGAGAACTCAGTGAAGCATAATCTTGTACTTAAGCACTATTATAAGGGAAGCCACTTATAGCACAAAGTCAAAAAAAAGAAATCCTGATAAGATGCTTCTTTAATGGAGAAAACTACCTTTCCATATATTCAACTACAGGGATTCTCAATGAACTTGAGTCTTTTATCTTCCCTTGAATTCCACCAAATGTTTTAAAAAATCAACAGAGATTTTTTAACTCAAATGATGTTCCCTTTTAATGCTCCCCCAAAAAGTTTTTTTTTGTTAATTTCAAATATTTTTTCGACTTGTTTTTTTGTATCAAAGACTTTTTTTTATGCGTACACAAAGGAGAAAGTATATCCTAGGGCTAAGAGCCTTAAGTTCCAGGCTAGGAGACAATGCTCACGTATGCATTGAATAAAGTTAAAATAAGTGAACTCATTCTTGAAAAAGAATGGTTTTTTCTCCAACAAAAGATGTGAAACAGATATGGAATTCAAGTGTTTTTTTTTATGCAATGAAGAAAATCCTGGTTTCTCAGATTTTCCAGGAATATGTAGAAATAATGGCGATGAAAGAGATAAGACGAGAATATTTCTAGATGAAAGAAAAATACAAGAGGTGTACAAGGAGGGTCTCTTGGGGTAAAAAAATTTTGAGATTATTACAGATATCCTGCATCTGTGGTTCACCGGTGTTGGATGAAAGTAGTGAATTTGCAAAAAAAATAATGGGGTGGACTTGGTTGCCCAAGAGAAGAAAATGGAAATGGAAATGTCTCTTATTAGAGTGGAGGTGGAATAACGACGTCCCTTTCCTCCTTGGGGATGTAATACAATGACAATAACAGGGCAATAAAGATTCGCATTTCGACCTGTAATGGACAAACTGTTACATTTTCTCAAAACTTTGATACATCAATTTTTACCAGCAAAAAAAAGAAATTAATTCATATTCTAAAATCTTTGGAATTGAATCAAAATGTTGTTTGGAATTGAATCTTTTTAAGTAATCAAGAGGAAGGATGCTTTAGGATTTTTGTTGATTTCAAGATTTGATCCTTGATAGTTGTTTAGTTGATTTATATTTTGAATGAACAAAATTTCCAGTGTATTGTTTTGTTTCCCTTTGTTCTGCTCAAAGAACCTCAATAATCCATACAAAAGAAATGTTGTCACCCCACGGTAACCTCGTAATGAACTCGAAACAGTCCTATGGTTTCAAGCATGATTTAAATTTTCATCTCAAGGCTCAGGCTTTTGAAGCTTACAAATTTGTAAAGTATAATCTTTGAGCTCAAATCCTCACAGGGCAAATAAAACAATGCTTTTAAACCATTCCTATAACGCTAAGTATGCATTCCTTTTCTCATTTTAATGTACAAAAATTTGACAAATATTTCACCTTTAATTTGGTTTGAAACGGTTTATTTTAGAGGCTGAATTATGAGAATTCAGTAAAAACTGGATGGGAGTCTTAATGAAAATTCACATGAGGTGAAAAGTGAACGAGTTTCTTTGATAATAATATAACTCTTGCTAATTTAATGCTGATGCTGATGCCCTAATTATGTATAATCCTAAGACTGTATGATAGAAAATATGTTTGTAATTTAAACAACACTTTTCCGTGCATTGTGTGAGATGAAAAATAGGGTTGAGGTAAACATGCATCTAGTAAATAAGCCAGACCAGGCATTTGTAGATTAACAAATCTCAATTTAATAATACCTACACTCTCCCAACTGTCCAAGTAAAGAAAATAACTTTTTGTTAAGGCGAATATGTGAAAAGTAATATAGTATTCATGGGACAGGTAAATTTTTGAGAGAAACTAATAAAGTGAAAGTAAATCCAAAAAGAGTTGTTTCTTTTCTCCTCTTCCCTTATTATGATTATCATCACACATCCAACTCATGATGTGCGGGTTTAACCGTTCATATCTTTGGGTGGTAAGACGTAAATAATCCTTGGGTTGCACCTCTGTTTTAGACCGGTTGAGTCATAATTCAAATATCCTTAGAAAATAACCAACCCTAGTCATCACCTTGATGATCATGACCGTCATCATTTTCATATCCTTCTGTACTTTGTGCCTATTTATTTGCTAACGCTGCGGTGGTAGTAGGTTGAGTGGTTTTCTGTATCATGGCACTTCATCTCTTTACGAAACAAATTGAGTTTGTTTATGTCCCTCTGCGTTGGGAATAAAAG
>JAAOWG010000353.1:0-22407 GCA_036491945.1 Paranurophorus simplex
TTAGGCGAGGCGGGGGACTGGAAACGTTAGCAACAAAAAAAGACATGGTTACGGCGCAGCCTAAGTATGCATTTCGCATGGCCTCCAAAAACATCGGACACTTCTAGAGGTCGAATGGTTCATTTTTTCGCAAAAATGACCGATACAAACGTTGTAAGGAATTTTGAGGGGAAGTGCTTTTTTAATACAAGGGCACTCTAGGTGTACTTTAAGTGCTTCAAAAATGCAATCTAAACTTTGATTTGGATTTTTTGATGATTTTTGAAGTACTAACCTATACTGGGTATCACTTTTTATTAAAGTACGTATAATTCTACGTTATTTAGAAAAAAGTTTGTCAAAATCGGTTGGAAAATGAGAAAGATATGGTAAAATGAATATTAAAAATTGCTTTAATTTATGTACATTTCTGGCTTAGATATTTATTACCATGCTCAAAAGCAAAGTGTTGTATGATCTTAATGTTTTATAAATTTTTGTAACGATTCTATGAAATTTGAAATTATTACACCTTTCAATGTTTCAATATTTTCTGGACTATGTACTTCCAATTTCTTCATCACTGCATTGAAATTAATTCCATAATTACAAATTTTTCTTTTCATACTGCTTATCTTTCGCTTCTAAATGAAGATCCCTGATGTAAATTGGAGAGGAATTATTCGAAAATTTTTCAGTTTTGAAATCAAGTGCAATGAAAATTTACAAATACATATCAAAGAGTTTTGTTTTCGACTTGTTAGTTATAAAATGCTTAAATCATTGTTTGCTCATTGAACATTAACACAATTCATTAGTTTGTTAAATTCAGTTTTGTGTAACCTTTCATTGAATGCCTTATTTCAATTAAAAACCAGAAAATAAAACTGAAAATACTAAAATAACACTTAGGCTCGGCGCACGTAAAAGACTCAAACAAGTTTCAATTAAACTCATTTGATGCATTTCCTTTTAATTAATTTCATTTGATGCAGCATTATCAATAATTAAATTAATGTATTATAAATTACGCGCCTCGCGAGAATTCAAACTAATTTAATTTCGAACCTTTCCAATGTAAAAGAACGGTTGAAGTAAGTGAAGCACGAAAATATTTATTAGCACTAAATATTACAGTTTCATTAATTAATGATAAATTAACGGATGTGACATGTTTATAATTTCTAAAAAAGCAACGCATTTCAACATTTCAAATAAAAAGTTATTCGCATTTAAGCTATTAGTGCAATTTTTTGATATAATTTATAAAAATGCAATGATTTTAAATTATAATAATATAAATGTAAAATACCGAAATTGGTTTATTTTCCTGAATCCAATAATACAAACGTTATTGCAACGGATTGGGATCTCGTTGCTCCTCATCACTCTTGCGTAATCAAGTAGTGTTTGTGTATATTTGGGAATTTATAATTATAAATAAAGTTGCACCGACATTAATTTGGAGACACTATTTGTTGAAATTATGTTCGAATTCTCGCGAAGCGCGTAATTTATAATACATTAATTTAATTATTGATAATGCTGCATCAAATGAAATTAATTGAAAGGAAATGCATCAAATGAGTTTAATTGAAACTTGTTTGAGTCTTTTACGTGCGCCGAGCCTAAGTGTTATTTTAGTATTTTCAGTTTTATTTTCTGGTTTTTTTAAACCTGCTTTTCGTTGTGGATGTTGTTTGTATCAAAGAGCGTGTTTAACCTCTTTTTTTATGCTGAATGGGTTGATAAGGGGATTACATTTGCCCCTTGACTATCAAACCAATTCAATCTTTTTCACATTCACATCATCCTCTTGAGATATTTATATTGAGTAAATAATACAAAATGAATGGAAAAATATTTCCCATTTTTTGCCTCATAGTAAAAAAAATGCATTTCCTTCGATAATGATGTAAAGATGGGTATATTTTTTTCGGAAAAAAAAGAATGAAAAGGAGGTGACAGCATCTGAGATGAATTAATTATCATTCTTAGTTGGTTCGTTAGACTGTAGAATATGACAATGAGGGAGAAGAATGGGATAGAAAAAAAAGAAAAATGATATTTCAAAGACTCCATCTCTTCAATGTCAACAACCAAAACTTTTGTTCTCACTCATTCAACCAAAAAAAGCTTCAAAATTTTATGAAAATCATAAAAATGAGTAATATGAAATTTTTGGTTGTACAAGCAATTAAAAGTAAATTAAACTTGGACTAGCTCTAATATTTTAATGCTTTTGAAAAGAACAAATATTTTTTTGCTGAAAGGAATACAAAGTAGGGAGGCTCATCTTGAGATTTTTCATGTCAACTTGTCACAATCTACATGAGAGGAAAACAAACTTATTTCCACCAACTTTCACCACTTATTAAGTTTCAAAACTTCCCAGTATTTCAGCATTTCCTACTTTAATGAAGCTCATACGTAATGCGTAATAGATTGAAATCCGAGAGATATGAAAATTTGGATTTTGTTGCGTCACTGAAAATCTAAATCGGATTTAGAAAGACACCTCTATCTCGAGATTAGCATCAGTTGACATTCTCAATTCCTTTCAGCACTTTTAGTCCAAGCTTATGCATGATTTACAAATCCCAAAAGAGAGAATAGCCTTTCCCCTTCGTTTCCTACGAACGATAAGAGCAAAATTTCAAAAGATAATATTTGGCTAAATATGCAAATTTCCTCTTTTATTCTAACGAACAAGGCCCAACAATTTCAACCTTTCCTCTTGGACTTGAAAAGTCCCTTGAAAGTTTTCTCAATTTCTCCTAAACTTGAGTTAGTTAGTTCAATCTTTTCATGTAAAATAGGATTTGTGGCCATAAAAGATAGAAGCTGGGAAAAGGGTCAATCTTTGTGAGAATCAGGTGCACACCCTTTCATCTTTATAGGACTGACTTTTTTATTCAAAGAATAGAGAGCATTTTCTTGTCCAAGAATAAACATAAAAGTTTCTGAATCTCAAGAATCTCAACAATAAATCACTTAACCTCCCAAAATGAATACAATTCTCTACAAAATATGGGACAAACAAAATTTCATATTTACCTTCCGCACTCGATACTAAAGTTAGATAAAGAGGATATTTCTTCACCAATCGTTGAATCACATCAATTTGTTCAACAGCTATTTGAACAGCATCCAGATGCTGGGCTTGACATGGTACGTAACCTGACCAAAGCTGAGCCCTGAGTTCGCAAAGTATTATTACATAAATATATAATTGCTGAAATACATAATTTTTTTATTACCCAACACCTCCCTCCCTCAATCTGATAAGATCCGTGTGAGACCATTGACTCCCCGAAAATGGTTCATGCTGCCAAAGAAAAAAGCATTGCTCATTCATACCTTTCAAAACATTAGTTATTATGGGTGGGAGAAACAATTAGTCGAGAAAGTTATCAAAACACTTGAACTTTCCAACTTACTATGTAGCCTTACTTACCGTCCTAAGGTCAGAGTCAAAACTAAGATCCCGTATCTGATTTTGCAAGAAGCGTCTCAAGTTGTAGGCCAAGTCATTATGTCTGAAAGTTTACTCATGTGAACTTGAAAGATAAAATGCATTCCCCACAATCCGAATCAATGAAGTGGGAAACTTAGGCTAGGGAATTAATGTAGAGAAAGAGCCAATTTAACATTAACAACGTGTTCTAATTAAAATTCAAAGAAGGAAGGGACATCTTTTTAATGCAAATTACTCAAACAACTTTACCCACATCCTATTGACTTTCCCTTTTGTGTGCCTTTCACCAAAAGGAGTTTGAGCTTTGGGAAATTTGGATTTAGGACATGCCACAACCCTAATGGACAACTTTCACAAAAGATTTAAAATAGCTGTGGAATTTAAATTTCACATTCTTGCAAGTAAATTTCGAGGTAACATAAACCCTGGATGGAATCATCAGAGAGGAACAAAGTTGTTGGAAATTAAGTGCTACTACTAGAGTGAGAAGTGGTTCGAATGTTTGATTTGAGTTTAATTCAATCTACACAAATCCTGCGGAAAGTCAAAGCAAGGAAATATTCTTGTTCAAAGACTACACTGGACAAGGATTCCAAAAGCATTTAATCTTTTACATGATTAATGAATGCTTCAACATTTTCAATTCTTGTAAGAGGTGAGGGTGGTTGTTTAATGTGATTATGAAGAAGAGGTTGTTGGTTTGTTGGCAGTGTTGTGGCTCTTATCACTGTTGTTCCAATGCTTCAATGAATCCAGTTCCGGTTGACAAAGGGAATGTTGGCTGCCCAGAAATCCTTTTAATTGATTTACAGCACAGTTCCCTATCTTTCACAAACTTTCCCACAAACTACTCAAGCGTTTGTAGAATCTAAATTATAAGGGTATTTTAGTAAGGGACAGTTGCATTTTGAAAGGGTTGAGTTTTAGCTGAGATTTAAAAGGTTTGACCTCAAGGCATAGGCATCCTTGATCAAAAACAAATCAACTACAAATCTCTAGAAAAGTAATACAAGCTTCATAATATTTTGAGTAAAGTCAAAATGAATTGAATCCGTTTGAAGTTTGTTTCTTCACAAAAAAAATAGAACATAAGCCCTTTATTATATACATCCAGTTTTAATAACATTTCAAGAAACTGGGGCACTTTATCCAATTTACCATTCAACAAAAGAGTACCCAAGGGGTAAATGTTGAAGCTAACCTAACTGTAGTTGATGGTGTAATCAAAATCTTATCGGAGCATTATGCACTAAGAAAAAGCATAATACGCAGCGCCCTATCATGGAAAGAATTGTTCAAAGTAAAGTATACCGTCTTTACTCCCCCGGATCTTGTAATACCTTAATAAATGAACAAATAAATGCCTTATTCCTATCTTGATTTAGATTAGTTGTATAATTTAATTACAACTTTTAAAGGGAAAGAGAGAATTCAATTTGCAACTGACAAAGTGCAGTTCCTCTACATATATTTCATTTTGATAAATAAAACGTCTCCAATTTTCATTCGATATTTAAACTCGCTAAGTTTTGATGTTTGAGGTAAATGTTTTGTGAGTTTCACTTGAGTCTCGAAGGACATTAAAAAAAGTGAAGATGTGATCGTCCCATCCCTCAGCTTTCTAATCCCTTTTTGTCCACTTCATTTTATTGCTATCGTTTTGATCGTTTTCAAGATATTTTGTCCAGTAAAGGACAATTGAACTAAACTAATAGAAAACATGTACTTTCACTTGTGAAGTTCTACAACTTTCCTTTTTTTTGGAGTTTATGAAATTAGGGAGTGGAACGGTTGGATAAATAATCTCAATTAAAATATTAGCTTAATCATTGCCTTCATTCTTTATCTTGTGGATTTAAGGGTTGACTCCATCTCCTTTAATTCATCTTGAAGAGAACCCAATTTCCAACAATCTCCTCCTGAATTATATTGAACAAGTTGCATGGATCAGGATAAGTTTGGGTTTGTTTGAGTGTTTGGCAGTTTGTTCTACCATTATAGAAGAAATGGGATCGATTATTCCTCTCTCAATGGCCAACTGTCGAATCTCGAATGTCAACTGCTCAAAATGTTTCAATGCTTCATTGGTTCACACGGTAAGTCTTGAGTCTACTTAGTGATCCGAAAACATTTATTTTTCTTCTTCGCTTTCTCTTTCAAGAATATATTTCTCTTTCCGATCCCGGCTTGTAGGAGGAAATGAAATAATGTCCTCAAAAGATTGAATTCATTCCTTAGTGGAAGGGACTTAAACTCTTGCATAAAAAAGTTAGGTTGTGGCATTCTTTTTTCCAGCATCGATTTGTAGGACATTTATTATCAAGAGTGAGTATATATTTGTAATGATGCAGCATATGGGACTAGTCACTCAAGCTGCTTTGGAGAAAATTGAATGTCGAAACAGTTCCTCCTGTTTGATGAAATGGATCAAATCTTGTGGAAAAATGGAAAAAGCCTTTCTGCCCTACATCCCCATGATATTTTTTTTACCCCGTCGACAGCCCGTACTTCATAATAATCACCCAGCACTCCAAAAACCTCTTGTCAAAAGCTAATATTTTAGAGGATCCACATTTGGCAGAGAGATTTGGAGTTTGACAGAAATGTGAATGGGGAACATTTATATCATTAGAGTGGCATTAGTTTTATCTTTTGGTTCCATCAACAACGCGTGATCTCATCTTGGATTGAGATTTTTACATAGAAATGCCCTCCCGTTAGGAAATGCTTGTTGCATCTCTACTATTTCAATAAACGGGTTTGGATTTCTTGTCCAACCGCTATGTATTGGTCCAACGTTATTGATGGACCGGGACCGGGAATTGGAGGAAATCACAAAAATACAATTCAACACAAAAAAACCCTTACCCATCTACAAGAGGAACTTCGGAGAGTAATTTGCGAACAACGCTTTGCCTGAAATCTCCCTTTTGCTGACTTCGCATTTCTAAGGCTATGGGTACTCCGATTGCTAGGCATAAGGCTGTTCCCAGTAGTATCACCCCACTGAAAATCATCAACTAAAATATACATGGGCCATTCCAATAAGGATAGTAGAAATGCTTTCTTTTTAGTTCCACCAACGCTGTACCTATTTACCTCCCTTCTATAAGATGTATGGAGTTAATGGGAAATGAAAGGAACGCACCAATTAGGTCAATTCTAGATTCTTGTGGATGTATTGAAAAAAACGTAGGTAGTCGGAGGATATACCATAATCAAAGCCTTTTCTTTTTTACATTCTCTTTGTGCAATACATATGCCTACAATGTATACACTGGTTCAACGATCTTTTCTAAAAAAGTGAGAGTATTTTCCTAAATCTCTTTTCTCTCCGGTTTCCAGTATCTGGCCAAGTCAAGGCATCACTTAATGAGACGATATATGACCTAACTGCTAAAAATGTGTTACCAAAGTGGTGGAGTAGCTATCAAACATTTTCTCTGGAAAAGGGCACAAATGTTTGCTTACCACATGAGACAAATTTGGCGAATATCCAGTCCAAACCCTGCAACAAACAAATCCATGTTCAATAGTGTTAAGTTTTCGGCTGAGAAAATTCTGGCAACAGATTGGCAGCAGAATTACAGATATACCTGGAGCATGCATACATACATCCATATTTAATTTAATTATTCCATGTTGTGCGCTCAAATCAACAATAATGTCGAAATCCAAAGATGCTGTTTAAATTTTGGATATTGATTTTGAGTAAAAGTGAACTCCCGTATCACTGCAATCACATAAACATTCCTTTCAAGCCAATGCCGAAAGCATCAAGATAATCCAACGTATTACTACAACCAAGGGAAAGTTGGATTGATCTGAGAGATTGGTTCAAAACGGAATTGCTTGAGAAAATAGAAACAAAGTCGGGACATAAAGCGTAGATTTACAACATCAAAGATAGTATACAGTCAGTTACTACTAATGGTCTTGGCCAATCAAAGTAATTGATCTTTGGTGTTACCCATGCTTGCTCATCTTTGTGTCATGTCAATTAAGGAGCAGGTTCTCCAATTAAATTCAATGAGTGACGTTATTACTTGATATAAAACCAAGAAATATATAAGCTTGCAATCATCATGGGTGGCACATGAGATTGACACGAGAAGTTCGTTTTCATAAAATGCCTTAATTTCTATCAATTCTCAGCACATAATGCTGGCCAAGCCAAATGTAATGCTTTTTCAAATCCTTCATCCATCAACACCTTTCACTCAAAAAAGTTAAAAAAAAAAGACTCAGAGACAGTGAAGTTGGAGCTGAGTGATATTACACCATTCTTTCTTAAAAATAAGATCAAATGCAATAACATCTGGACTTGAACGGAAGAGTTAAGTTAGCTTAAGGTTTTGTGTAGCGAGAGGAAAGTCCTTCAAGGCCTTCAACAAAGCTTCCATCACGGGAGAAGCTTTAATTCAAATTGTATGACGATATAAAGATTGTGATCTGCTAGAATCCATGATGTACATATATCAACAAACCTCTTATTTACCTTCAAAAATACACAAACATAAAAATAGTCTGAAAACTTTAAACTTTTTCTGAATTTCTAAAAAAAAACTAAATGATGCTTGTGTAAAAAGTTTAGACTGACTGAAATCCAATTCATATACAAAACACAAATACGGTAGGAACTAGAATCAAACGTGATTGAACTAAAAATATGGAAAAGAATGAAAAACTCAAGAATCAGACACAACTCAATCCTCAATCTCAAACTTGAGTTGAATTTCCTAGTACATAAGTCACCCTTCCCAATAAAACAAATCTTTTTTCTCAGAAATCAATGTCATGTATTTGCAAAGTATTTCAATCTCCCCAAAAACTTTGTCCCAATGAATCATATCTCTAATAAATTTCCAAACATCAAACTTGATCAAACCTGATAAAACTCTTGCAATACTCGTGATCACATTTGATCAAATTGACCATCTGTGCTGGGCCACACGATGTCCACTAATAATTTATTTGTTGGCCCCCCAATCGTGTGAATGATTATAAAACAGAAACTTTGCTTTTCCCTTTTACTCTCTCAACTTATTTATTACATCCAAGCTTTTTTTATGAGGCAGTTGGGAGGAAAGAAGATGAGATAAGTTAAGAGGCGGAGAGTGTGACCATTGATGATGAAACAGGATGAAGAAAGCAAGGTAAAAGTCACTTTATGAAAGAGACAATTTCCTAACATCCCACCACAGGGTCATTATTGTACAAGCTGTGAAAAATGGGCAAAGATCAAGTAGTAAAATAGCGATCACAACTTTGCTAATTTTAAAAACCTGTGGTTCGGCAGTTTGCATTTATTCTCAAACTTTTTGAGTTATTTCAGCATGACACGGGTAACGGCAAGTGGTTGTGAATATACTGTTTGTTTATAAGTTGTACTGAATCAAACGAATATCTACAATGCTTAAAATCATCTATCAAAAGGAGTAGTGCTTTCTTCAATTCTATTTTATATTTTATGACTACTAGCTAAACAATTGATTGAACATTAAGATTTATAAGATTTACAATGCTACTCATTATTCAAGGTATTCAAAATATGATATCCAATCTCTCGTGAATCCTCAGTAAAAAAACGTTCAATAAACATCTTTGAATTCAATCACTTTTACTCAATTTAAAATCTCAATCATCTCTTGTTCATTTTCTTTTTCTTTGAAATATTTAACAAGGTCTTATTCTTTCCTTCTGACTACCTAACCTCGAGCCAAAATCCTTCTCATCTTATCATTCCTCCAAGTACTGAGTATATGAATAAACTACAAAGAATCAACAACTTTATGTTCTCACATTTCTCTCATTTATATCTTAGTTTAGTTTCGTGAAATACGTTTACAGAAAAGATTACTTTTCTCTATCCTTGTAAATTTTTATTTTTGTGGAAATGAAGGATCTTTTTGCTTCGTTGAATATCATTAAATACGCCCAAAGTTGTACACAAACAAGAGACTATTCGTTTCACTTTATTTTTATTTCTTTGCAATTGGATGTGTGAATTCCAAACGGCCCTTCTTGTCCGAAAACCGAATACAAATATACAGCATATTTTCCTTCACGCTCTTCAACCACACATTCTTTTTGTCAAAGTAAAAATTCATGTTCACTAGAAAAATATTTTTGGGGAATTCAACAAAAAGTTTGTGTCCTGAACAATTGTTCAGTTGTCTGAAGGACATGGAAGAATGTAAAATGTTTGGGAGAGTTTTCACAGGCATACTGATTAGCCATCAAAATTCCAAATGCAGGTCCGAAAGCTAAGTAAATTGTTGGGAGCACTTTAGATTTCGTCATTTCACAACAAATAAATGCACCTACAAGGAGATAGCATATATTTACAAAGGAAATAGAAATCCTAGCTCATTCAAATGGAACCAACTCCAAAGGAAATTGTCAAAACTTTAAAATTTCAGATGCAATTTTCATGTAAGTTTATACCTCTCAATGATGCATGTTTATCAATGAATTATATATCTCCTTTGAAAAAATAAAGTTGTGACAATCTTTATAAGATACCATCTTGTTCTTCGTGATCGTCAGGAGAATGAAATGAGTACAGTCTTCGATAGTTTGAGCTAGTTATGTTCAAATAATTTATTAAAATGACATTCAGCAGGGGAAAAGATAAACTTTCTTGTTTAACGATCATTTACCAAGTTATTCAAATTATGTTGAATTTCTGCACATTTAACCTTCGTGACTACCCCCACTTTATCATCTTTATGATAATAATGGAAGGGAAGAATGGGACAAATCTGCCAAAATGATTGAGTCCCGTCCCTATACGTGCACAATATGGATGTCTCCTATTACAAGAAATATGTCTTCCGTTTGTAAACTATTTCAAAGACATGACTAACTCGTATCTCAGTTCCTGTGTAAATTAACATTCTATCCAGCAAGTTATTGAATACAATATATGTATAATCACAAAGAAATATTGCTTTTTTCAGTGGGTATGTATATTTGGTTCAGTAGAATATATTTGCTCAACTATCTTTTATCTCATTTTAATAAAATGAATGCCAATGAAGCTGAAAATAATTTTTATATTTGCACAAAGCAACCTGACGAAACATCATCCTAATGTAAATTCTTCAAAAGGATTGCACACAGCACATTGCAAATGTTAAAAAAAAGCAAAAAACAAAGGCCTCTTGTGACATGACATTTTTATAAATTGTACTAAAAAACAAAAAAATTCTTCTCCTTCTATATGTACCTGGACAAGGGAAGCGTTTCCGTTGATGCGTCACATTATTATTGCTGGTGGAAGACTGAGATATTTTGACTGAGGATCCCGTACGTGATTCCGGTGTTAAAGAAGACTCTGATCTAACCATCATTCCAACTTTTCCAGCTTCTTCTTGTGCTTGTTGTTCTTCCATTAACATCCCAGATGAAGTAATAACTCTCTCGTGACCAGAGAACCTGTTCAGGTGCCGTGTCATCGTCATCCCTCCCTCCCGACTCTGAAATGTCATAAGATATAAATTGAAGCGATTTTTTACTAGCTGGACAGACATGATATAATATCCGGACGAAAATATCAAATATCTCAAAACAAGTCATACAACATTTGCCACTTTCGCCACAAGCCAATTCAACCGAGGTGACTCGATGACATTTAATATCATTTCACAATATTTTTCACAACCCTGGCTTTTTTGTGACATGACAATATTTATTCAAAGTTGGTTCCATGTCAATTCCATTTCTTGGAAGGGGAGTTACTTTTGACTTTTATTTTGTCAATGATTTCAACTTTCAACATCTTTGAATACCCCCTTTTGTTCATGATTGAAATAAGAAACAATTTGATATTGTACTCAACCTCTCAGACATTCCAGTTTGTGATATCGACTTGTACCTTTAAGATACCATAACGTCTGATGCTCTTCTCACAGTTTTGTCTCTTTGTAACATGATCTCAGGTGGGTTCAGAAAAATCCCACAAATGTAATAATGTGTAATGTAATCAGAAAAGTTAAGCCAAAACTCTTTCTTTTCATTGGAATAGTTGTCTATACCGTTACTAAATATAACCTTTGGAGTAAATCTTTGGGTTGAATGAGGTCACAAGTAATAAATTGGAGTGGATAAGTTGAGCTCATCAAGTATGTTTAAAATTAATGACTTGTTATTCCCTTTAAAACATGGACGATCTCATTCCTCAACTTTCTCTACCTTTTCAAATTGCAAAATCCGTCTAGCCCCTTTCAAAGTACATTCATAATTGATACTGGACTGGAAAGGAGTAGGGAAGGAATTAATGAAGTCATAGTACATGAATCTAATAAAATTGCCATTTTGTAGGGAAAGGAAAGTGTTGGTTTTAATAGTGAAAGCATGGGTACTTTCTCTAAAATGCTTTCTATTAAATCTCCTCATTTCAACTATACTCCCATCTTGGGAATGGGTGGAACCAAAACCTTTGTTTATCTTTAGAGAAATACCAGTTTCGAGAAATTGTGACTCAAAATATTAAAACACACAAACTCAGCTTTAAATGAATCCAATATTGCATCCTTATACAAATCTATGTAATGTGGAGGAGTGTTCAACCTCTGAAGGAAACGTCTCATACATTTTGTCAAGTCAAAGAACCTTGGAGCATTTTACAAATCGAACAAGCATCCAACAAATTTCCTTATTTAGATTTGCAATGTTGTTAAAGTAAACGGTAACCGCACCCCTGTCACAATCAAAGCACAAATAACAAGATACTGATAGAGAAAGGTGAAGAAAATCGACTTGGATCCCATGATATTTTTGCATTACTGTCTCACAATATTTGGATTCATTCACCACACACACGTTTTATTTTTAAATGTGGGAGTAGCACAGTAAATGTGAGTGCATGCAAATAGATCAAAACAAGATCAAAGGTAAACTACCCAACTAAACTGACTCAATTTGTACCAGTCAAAGAAATAAATGCATAGATGAATGACTTTCACCTTTAATTGAAAAATAGATCTTTAGCATTTACCCCCGTATTCTCATATTTTAACCAAATAAAAAGTAAGAGTAAGGGAAAAGTAACTAGTTAATTTACAAATAAATTTAAAATACTCGTTAAAAAACCACACCTTTATCCCTTCCCTTTCTTTGTTCGCGTTCAGTGAAACAATTGAATTTACTTATCTTTAGTTTGTGTCCAATTTTGCATGAAATAAATAGCGGAAGGAAAATCATGTCGTAAAAGTGGTAAAAAGGTGCCGCTGGTTGTAAAATAACAATAACAATTTATTCTATTATGTATGAATATAGGATTGGATCAGAAATCGGATGGAACTTTTGCATTTTCATTTCACTATTGAAAAATCTTCAATGCCTTCATGTCCCATGTATTCTGTAATTTAAATTTAATTTCGCAAAGAAAATAAGAATTGTTTGTTCACTGTTTGGAAGTATACCCATATATAGTTATCATACATATTGTAATTACTGTTTGCTTAAATCCTGGTTTACTCTATTTTAACGGAAAATAAATCGATTGTTCAAAGGGATTCATAAGATTGGAAATAAATTCCAGTTATTTAGATAGATTTATTTACTTGAACAAGTACGATTTTTGTAGAATTATCGTTAATTCACCAAATAATGAAATTAGAAGGGAATTATAATGTTGGTTAAAAAAACGAATGTTAATTAACACAAATTTTTTATTTCACAAAACATTAAATCCTTTTCATTATTCCTCTTTTCATGAAAACGGAAACAATGGAGTGGTAGAAAAGCAGTAATGGAGCAGTTATTTGCATAGATTTAATTTTCATTCAGACAACTTATTATGTATGTATGACATTAGTACATTCTCAAATTTAGACAAAATCCTTCCCCTTGCTTCTTGCTTTCTTTAAATTTTCCTGATGCCACCAAAAGATACTTGATAATTTTCGTAATGAAGCCAAGTACAAAATAAAGCTACAAATGTTTACAAAAATTTCACCGTTCCTTCATTCCCTTTAGCATTCCGTGGTCATGATTGATGAATAATGTGCGTCTCCATAAAAAGCCTTTATAAAAGGAAGAGGATGTGATAATATCTGCAAAAAGAAAAATGACTTTCTCTCTCTTAGTCATCATGATCATTTAATTTCCCATCGGAGTCCTATCCCATTCCTCGGGGCTACCCGCTCTACTAATTCTCCAGCACCGATAATTTCCATTACCATGCATATGCAAAAAGAATGGGTATGAACTAGCTAGTAGAAGGATTAAGTTGCGGAATTTGTTTCGACATTATAAATCCAATATTCAAAATTGCTTCAAGACACCTCTGAGGACATGGATGGCTAAAGAAAATTCATTAATTCAAATTTTGAAAGAGGTACAATTTAAGTTGAAATCTCCATTTTATCTCTACCCTAAATATCCCATTTGGCTTGTAAATTTCTACTTCCTGGTCCAAGCTGAGAAATTAAATTAAAACATTAAAAACTGATTAACAGGAAAAAAGGCTAGAAAATTATTCAGATGAAATAGCAAACACATTTCTCATTTTATCTACAACCTTTACTTTTGAGTAAATTGTAAAAACTGGAATAAAATAAATGATATGCATCCTTTACCCCAATGCAGCCAAAACTCGTATGGAATTTGAGATATAAAACATATAGAGGCAATGAAAAGAGAATAAATGCCAAGCTCATAAATAAATAAAGAATCCAAATAAAAGAAAATAAAAACAAAAAATTCCCACAGATTGTAGATACTTATAAATATTCCAATCTGCCTTTTAAAAAAAATAAAACAAAAGGAGTTTTTTTATTAGGACAACATCTCACTCAACGTCTATTGCTCTGCATGAGACTGCTATTGTTCTGCTTTCACATTTGAATGAAAAGTTTTAGAAAGAATGGGAAAAGAAGGATGATTTTTAAGATGAAAGTCGAAAAGTACTTTCCCTGAATGCCGAAAGGGGTGAAGGAGGAAACTATGCTGGAGATGTGAAATGCAAACCTCACTTGCACTAGAAACAAAAGTTTTCTCCAAATGTCTGATAGGAATCAGCCATTGCCGTTTTTTAAAGAAAAAATCCTCTTTAAGAAAAATATTATGGTGAATGGTGTGGTTTGCTGGGACTTTGGCTCAAAAAGGAGTTGGAATGTGCACTTGTGTTGTTGGAATTTTATAAGCCTTTCATAAAATATATTTTCTTGGGTTTGGGATATTTTGGAGAAACAAATGAGGTGTTAGAAGCCTTATAAGTGTAAAAGAGCTGCATTTATCACAATTCTAGGGATGAACTTAAACATAAAAATCAAAATGAGGTCTTCATCTTTTAGTATACAACGCACGAGGGGATATTTAGTAGGTAAATGTAATGCAGACGTCGAGACATCCCACTTGAAGAGAAATTCCATTTCCTTTGACCTAGCAGTTTCAAAATTTTATCTTCAATCAAAATTCAAGCCTTCATTGCATTAGAATATTATGCAATCTTTATTTGTTACGCTCTTTTTGCATCAAAATCAACATCTAAATGCATATGGTTTTTTGTTTGTTCTAACAACATCTTACTTTTTTGTAATCAAGTAGTTTAAATTCTCTTAATGCTTATCCATGAATGAGTAGGCAAAGAGAAGAAATGAACTCCTCAAAAGTAATAAAAATACAAATATGTGTGAAATCCATAAAGACGAAACCCAAGTCCTCCACTTTGAACTAACAATGTAGTGGCCTTTTTTATCTTGTTAATGACAGAAATTGTGTGAATGTGAGGATTTTTATTCACAAAGGTTGAGAATTTGAGACTAACATTTTGTTATCCAAACTGACACAACAACCCTAAAAATAACAACCTCCTGCTTTACCTCTTTCTTTCAAAAGTAAATGTAATGATAAGAGAAGCTACAAAGAAGAAAGTCATTGCATTATTAGATTAAAAGAAAGGAGACAAAAATTAAACTCGGATGGATGGTTTATCTTGTATCTACTTTAGATAAGTTTTTCTTTGTTAAATCCCCAATTTTTCTTACATCTTGAGATAATCTGAGTATTCAGAAAATGTAAGGACTTGTGTCCATACGGAAAATAAATGTGGTGAAAGTGACCATTAGACCAACAACTTTCCCCGTTAGTGTCTCAACACACAAATTGAGTTTGTACAGCTCCCCTTCCCACGTTTTATAAATTTTATCAAAATAAAGTGGATCAACTACATCCGTTGGCTTAGGGTTAGTTTGCAAAATATGGAATGAAAAAGAGAGTTTTCGAAGCTGCAACAACACGTTCACAAAACTTGTGGGGAAAGTTGTTTTATTTTAAAATTTGTATGACCCAGTTCGCATCCCATTTGTAAGGGAACAAATGCATTTCCTATGCATCAAAACAGTAAACTTACACTCATGGAACAGTTTTGAATAATTATGAAATAAAAACAAAATGCGGTCATCATCATCATACTCAGCAGGACTTGATGAGTTTCAGAGATGTGCTTAAGTAGTCATTCCCTTTGTTGTAATAAGCCAACAAAGAGGATAGTTGGCATTCGTTTATATTACATGTTGAAGCCATAGAACAGGGATTTTCTAAGAGGAAAGGTCCTCTCATTATTAGAGACCAACCGCAGTGGTTGTAACAAGAGAACATTTAATTCTAACATTCCATTGTTTAGAGTTTAGTGTCAACTACACATAAAATCCTTTGCCTGCTTACAGGATAAAAAGCAATTTAATTTCTTTTGTTACTGCTCCAAAAGGTAATTAACAAAGAGTACTTAAGTAATTAATAAAAAAAACACTTTTCCTTTCATAATATTTTGCAATATTATTTAATTCTTATAAATAGTACACCATTTTCCACCCATAAATGAACTTGGCTACGTTAAGTTAGAGAGTAAAGCCTTTTTGGAGAATTGTCCCGGAAATTGTATACAACATTGATGATGTTGGAGAAATTAGGTTTTGTTGGATCATTGAGTGAGGGCACATTATGGTTATTATTGTTGCCTCCTGTGTGTCTACAGAATTCATTCAAATTCACCCAATAATCCTCCAAATTTCCTTGCATTTCATTAATCATTTTCAACTGACATTGTAAATACCAACTGATACTTACTCCAAGGATGAAAACGCATAATCTCATCCGAAAATGTTAACCTTCCACTTTCACACTCGACCTAACAACCCTTCTCAATACTATTTCATTTACTGGTTCAAAGAAGTTAAAATTTCCTTGAGATTAAAGTTCCATTTAGCCATCTGCCATCTAACAGGGTGATGAAAGGTATCTGGAAAATTGCCTCAACGATATCCCCTAATATCAGAGTTTGAGATTCCAAAATTCATCAGACTCTCAGCAGGTACGAAGGTGTGGAAACAAATTTCCAACTTTCAACAAATCCGATTTCCAAAGGATATCCTAAAGCTGAAGCGTAAAAGAGAAGAGTTGTGGGAGGGAAAGTTATTCGTTCTACTTATTTTACAACCCCAAAGTAATCATTCCATGTTCCATACCAAGTCTATAATACATGCACATCTCAAGAAGAAAGATAAGAAGACAAAGAGGAAGGATGCTGGATTTAGAAAAGTTATATTCTCATTCCCATTTGAGTTATTTGCTGCATCCAGGGTTGTTTCATATGTAGTATAAAAGTTATAAAAGGATTTTTTGCTTGCTATTATGCAGATTTCTTTTTACGACGTTTCAGTTATTGTGCAATATATAATAAGTACATGAACTAATGAAGCGTTATTGTAAAATAATAGATCATTAGTAAATATTTAGTATTTGACTTTATTATTAGCCTTAAGCCATAATCAGATAAGAATGTTCCATAGCATGGAACATTTAATGGAGAAAGTAGGTTAGGGATGGGAATGTAAAAAAAAGAATTAAAAAGCTGGATGCCGTGATGGAGAATATTACAACTTTAACTCTATTATTACATTAAATTACATTCAAGAAATTGGATAATGCAAGCAAGGTAATCTATTTTATCACAACACACCTTGGAATGGATCAGCTCAATGGAAACCCATATTTCCTTTTATTCAGCACATGGTAAATTGTGTTTTGCGGTAGAAAAGTATAAAGTATAAAAAGTTAATAAAAAAGCTACAAATGCAAAATGCCATAACGTTGTTCCTCTTCCTGCACTTTGAATACAAAGAGAAAGTTGGATGAGTTTTAATAACCCATAATAATGGAAAAAATAAATTTACTTTGGGGGAAAATGCAAGGAGTAAATGAAGAAAAAGTTAAATCTAGAGTCCATTTTCAACACTTTCTTGTAATGAATTTTAACTTTCACATAAGACAATCAACTTTGTTTAAAAGAAACTTGGGTTTTCTTGGCATTGCACTCGTGGGAATCGTTAAGAAAAAAACCAAAAATTAGGCAACCTAATTACCAGTTTTGTATTACACTCTGGATCCTTCACTTCAAAATTAATGGACACTTTACGCTTGAAAAAATCCAAACTTTGAACTTTCTCTTTCAACTTATAAATTGAATAAAAAAGCAGACAGGACAAAGTTTCAGACAACGAATTTTTTAACCTGTATCAACGTTAGATATACTCAAAAGCTGAGGTTTGTTGAACAAAAATATTACAATCACGCTGTATATTTGTAAACCCAATAAAATTGGGATTGAAACCAATTCCCTCAAAAAGAAGTATAAACAGTTGTGCTGAAAAATCATAAAAATTCTGATCAAAACTGCCTTTTACCTGCTCGTAAAGTTGTCTTTGATGATGCGGCCATTCTCCCGATGCTGGTAGGATGAGATCCAATTCAGTTTCCCATTGTTTAGGTTTGATTGGCTGAAGGAACTGTTCATTTTGTTGTATTGAGCCTGAAGGCCGAATCAAAGGAGGATGACGAAGCGGCATATGAACTGAAGGGACTCCTGAGATTTCCTGTAACATTCAAACATGATTGCATCGTTACAAGAGTGAATATGTATGATGTACATTCATTTACTGACAATGGGCCTGACAAATGATTAAGTGAACCTCGTTACTCACATCCTGAATATCATTTACCACAGCTTTGTACAGTATTCTACTAGTGGATTAAAATAGTAATGGGAAAACAAGACACATCTGGTGTATTAGCTACCTCGTTAAGATTATGCCAGGCATTTGAGCCACTTCCCGTAAAAATGGATGACAACTCAGCATCTCTTGGTGGGGGTGGTGGACATATAGCATTAGTAGCAACAGAGATTGGATGAGTTGTGGATGGGGGTGGTGGGGGTTGAGCAACTATTGTATTATATATTATAGAAGTATTGGTCTCATGGTTAAGTCTCTTTTTTGAAGTTTTAACACTTCCTGTTAGAGCTGCTTTATCAGTGATTTTACACCCATCCCCACTATGACTTGAATCAACTCCTGAAGAAGATATTGACTCTGGTTGACAACAACATTCTCGAAGCAAATCCCCCGAATCCTCCATTCCTGAAGTGTGAAGAACCCACTCTTCCCCCACCCCCACAATGGGATTGTTAACACTAAAAACACCACCAACGGTGCCACTAATGCTGGTACAATTAGCTTTTTTATCGTTGCTACATCTCTTTTGGGGATTCGTATTGATTCCCACAATGTAAGAGGTTGAAGGTCCATAAACACCGCAACTCTCGGCATCACCATCAATGTCAACATCCGCTCCAAGTTCCCTTCTTGGTACATTCTCCAACTTTTGTCTTTCCAACTGTGCTTGAAATTTTTTAAACCCTTTGAGGGTAGCAAATGGTTTTTGTCCTTGAGGGACATTGTTGCAATTAAGTTTACTTTTATTTTCATCGTCCATTGCGGCCTTTGACGGCCAAACCACCAAACATTACCAACTACAGTAAGCACAGACTAATCGGGAGACAATGGATTTCTACTTTCTCCATAAAACAAAGAGTTTTTGTTTCTTTTCCCGAAAACTAGAACAAACACGCCAATCCCCACTAATCACGTTGATGATGGGACGTCTGTCTCTGACAGGATTAGTCATTGCTGACCCACAAACTCATTAATTACATTACAACCTCCGTTTTCTAGACAGTTCAATTTTAATTGGAGAAAGTCTAAAGTAACCCGATCCAACTTTCCCATCCTTCTATAATTCCTTAATACACACTCCATCAAAATATTCACAAAGGTGTTCTCTAAGAGTGTGAAAGCTGCCTTATTTGTACATACAGTATCAAACACCCTATCCCTTTCCCTTCTAATCCAAGACTAACCATGAGGAAGGGTTGACGTTACTACAAAACCCAACGGAGCAGATAAGCAAGCAACAGAGTTCACGGCTCCAACAAGCTTGCACTTGCTCATGCAAGCTTTCCTTATTCGTGTATACTTTCTTTATTGCCGCAGGCACTGCATGCATAAGTTAGATGCTTTTACTACACCCGACTAACGGTGGTCAGAGGTGGATTTCCTTGCGAATATTAAGAGTTTTTGTTTTTAAGGGAAAACTATTTATGTACATACAATTTACAATGTGTCAGGTGGGTTGAGATTTTGATCACTTTTAATTCTGAACCTGACGTTGAAAAATAGAGTAAAGCAAGATCAATCCAAAAAAAGTTCAAACAAGATGGATTGAGGGAAAAAATTCATGTAGATCCTTTGATATCACACCTACAAAGAAAGGCAGGAGGCCAAGCTACATACTTGTAGCACTTATTTTGTGGGTAGGTTAAGGTAATTTTGTTGTCTATAAAAGATTGGAAGTAAGATTTACGCTGTATGTAATAGCAGGTGAAGAAAGGTTTGAAAAAGTTTGGAAATAATCCTCCACTTTCAATTATTCAGCAATTCCAATTCAATCTCAAAAGCAACGAGTTTATTCTCGCAATCGAGAGCAACACCACGCAAAGGTCGTATAAGTGCGAAAAACATTGCTCAAGTGAAAGCAGGGCTGGTAGATTGAGGATTTCGGTGGTGAAAGGGAGACATAGTGATCGTCAAACACACGTGTTCCCTGAATAATGAATACAGTTGGGTGAAAGATGGGATGGGTGATATGCCCAAGTTGTGCAAACAGAAGCACACCAGGCCAAGTTGGCAAGATAAGAGGAAATGGATACGCTAGTTTATTGACTCTAATTATCGGATCACAACTTGTAACTGTTTTGCTGATACTTCCTGAATTCTTCGGTGAATTTTATTTACTTCAACTTGGGTCAGCGTTTTGCTCATGTCTCGATACACAATGCGATAGCAATGGCTAGTAAGACCCGTCTTTTTGTTGTGGAATTCGTCAACCAAAGATACCTGTATACAAGATATACTTTTTAAAAAGAGGTTTCATTTAATGAATCTTTAAAAAAGGATTTAATCAAGGATAACATGCCATTTAGTTTTTATGGATTCATTTTATTGTACGTTTTGTTGTAATGAATGGTGATTTTAGGAGTTATACACATACCTGTTCAACGAGATCCCCACCAATGGATCGTACTAGATCGTAAAAGTCACTACTGGCAAAAGAAGTGTCCACAGGGAGCCAAAAACTTATGTCATTTGTGCAGGACGGATATATACTCACAGGCTACACTCCATTAAAGATTGAACAAGCAGTACCGGGAATAACAAAGAAAACATTATTAAAAAGAATGAATGAATGAATGAATATAAAATGCAAGGACATTAGAGAAAGCAGAAGAAAGGTGGATTGCATTTCAAGGTTTCAATCAAAAAACAAACGGTAAGAAAAAAGAGAATCAAATCTTGTCAAAGGACGGAAATAAATCATAACGGATATTTTATGAGAAATGGTCGAAAATGGCTCCAACAGGAAACTTTTGCAACTCAACTCAGCATTTCCACGTATATGCAGTCATGATCAGTCGGTCTACACAAAGGAAAAGTTTACAAGAAAAAGTTTCACTTTTCAGTAAAGTAACTAAAGGTCTGGTGAAATGGATGATATTCCTCATCTCTAAGTGGAGTGGCCAGCTCACCAAACGAAAGAATGATAGAAAGTCAAACAGAGGAAAAATACAAGTTATGAAAGAAGCTTTATCGTCACTTTGATGATAAACCAAGCCCTAAATATCTCCAACATATTGAACACAAAATGGAAAGTTGCATATGGTTTTGAAAAGTCTGGTATTATTGTATTATATTGTGGGTTTCCTTTTGTATGGTGCCACCACGTTCAATGCAATATTGGCAGATAAACTGACACATTTGACATTTTGAGAAAGTTGAGCATTTTTCATCAACTTTTAAGTCAATAGAATCTTCCCTTAACTATTTTTAACCATCAGGGAGAAACATAATTAAGAGTAAGTGGTACATAAGCAATAATGAAATCAACAAGGACAAAACAAACAAACATGAGACAAAAAACTCACTTTGTAAGTGATAGCTGTGTAGGGATCTTCCACTTTAAATTGATGGAGAAATCCAGGGTCCAAACTCCAAAATAACCTGATGTCAGGAATTGCATAGAGTCTCATAGCGAGACGTTCTAATCCCAAACCAAATGCCCATCCAATCTTTTCAACAGCACCGGCTTCAGAGTTGGACCAAGATGGGGAAAAACAAAACAAGTCAGTAAAAGACTATACCACAGGGATGATAAAATAAAAGTAATTTTCAATTTTTCAATTCCCTTTCTACACCATAAAGAGCCCGTTCTCCCTTTGTATTGGTAAGGAATGATAAGTAGATAAAGCCTTACAATTGTTCAATATAGCCTGCTCCATTATTCCACATCCAAGCATTTCCATCCACTCGCCATTAAATTTAACTTCTAGTTCCCAGGATGGATGAGTAAAAGGAAAATATGTATCCACCCAGCGAGATTCCACATCTGTAAAAAGCCAAACACAAAACCAAATCAAAGAATCCATCAAAAATCCATTACGGTAAGTACCACCCTAAAACTTCTAACAATCAGTCAATCAATCAGATCCTTCGTTCCGCTATATCAAGAGGTGTACGTGTGCTTGATTCCAAATGCCATGTTTATATGTG
>JAAOWG010000354.1:0-22340 GCA_036491945.1 Paranurophorus simplex
TTTGTGACGTTGCGCCCAGAGACAACGCTGCACACCCTTCATTTGTTCAGTGACATTGGGACTCCTCAATCATTTAGAGGTTTTAGCTTTATCTATTGGAATTGTTGGTTGATATTTACAGAAGCAGAAGATATTAAGGACTTCAGATTTTTAAAGAAGTTGATGTAAATATTATAAAGTAGTAACATTAAAATTGTACAAATTTTTCGCCTTTTTAGCCTGTTGATTTTGAGTTCTGCTGTCAACCCGAATTCTATGTATCCAACAAAAATGTAGGGTATGACAGATGAGGCCGTTCTAAAAATTGACTAGGATAGCTACAGCATTTATTTACTGTCATTACTTACACCTACACCTGCTTTCACATTATTTTCCTGTAAATCTGGGAATTCTTGGCACATTTTTTGAGATTATAAATGATGCACGTAAAATCTGTATTTATTGGGCAACGTGTTTTCATGTGGTGTTTTTAGCCATCTTGTACATATTTTGTAGTTTGTGGTTGACTACATTTCTATTTAATGAGATTTCAAAGTCAATTAGTTATTTATATCTTATTTATATACATATTTAAAATCAAAAGGACATTCAGAGTGCATTTGCAGATTACTTTCCTATTCTTCATGTAGCTAGCAGTTTGGTAAGGATTGATTAAACTGAAGTATATCGTGCAGCAATAACTTTAATTGGTTTATTTATTGAGGACTCTTCAATGAGAAGTTTGAAACATCTCAGCTGTCATTCCTATACCACCCTGAGTTTTAATTTGATATTTTTGGCAGACAAATATATTAGAATTGGCAAAGCAAGCTTGAAATCATACATGTAAGGCGAGAGATCTATGAGATCTATGTACATATTATATGCATTGCAGTAATCGTAGTATTCTGAGTATGTACTCAAAGGTGTTTTATTAACTCTTTTCTTTAAGTGTTGCATACGACTGGCTCAAACTGAAGATGAGTTGTTCAAAAGTTCCAAAGCAAGGTTCAGTATTACAAGAGGTTACTCTCAAGTTGTTGAATATTTGATTCTAGGTTCAATTTCATTGTGAAAGCACTCTTTATTCAAATACATTACAAATTTATCTGGTTGTAGAACGTTCAATTATAGCATGCTTGTTTGGGCGGTTTCAATCCCCAAAAAATTCCTGTTAACTCATTGTTCTTCTTTGTAATTTACAAAATGCCTTGCGTTAATTGCTTTACCAATCCAGACACTTTAAGAATTCCTTTGGATCTAAGTTCCCAGTCGGATGCCATTAATGTGAGTATTTATTATTATTATATTTATTATTGTGACTGCAATTATTCAATTGTACATGTGAAAATCCGCATAAAGATTTAGGGATAAAAGGCTTCCCTATTTAGTTTAATTTCTTTACTCGTAGGCGTTATTTTGGCATCATTGAGTACTTACTTACAGATACATACAAAAGACCCTGAAACTCCAACAAACCTCAAACACTTTGTAGACGATTATATTACCTTGTGCCTGCTGCATGTACAATGTACAATCTATGTATGTATGTATGTATAGAACGTCAAAACGCCCAACGTAATCTAATTCCTCAGCGTCATGATGGTAAATGGCAAGGTTGAGTTAAGAATGTACAATTTTGAATGTAATCTTGTTGAATGTAATCTCATTGGTTTATATATTTGGCTGATTATCCTCTATTCTGTTACTTAATCAAACCTCGTGAATCTTAATTTCATTTAATTGTCAGACATCCAAGGCTTAATATTTCTTGGTTGATTGTACTTGATTTATACAACGATAAATGTTTTTAATTTATCATTTCATGCCAATTTCATGCAACTTAATTACACTTTTGAAATATGCTAATGTGTAGACATCCGCTGTCAAATGAGACATTATACATAGATTAATGTCGCACGTAACAATGTGATATTCACATTTTGTGAATCACAAGCATACCCATATAGATATAAGGCAGTTTGCATTTATTTTATAAAAATGAAAACCCTTTTAATAAGCATCACTTCCAACCGAGCATGACGTTACAAATTGAAACACACTTTCAGGGAATTGAAAAGATTCGTGCCTCAAAATTTGGGAAAGATGCCAAAGATGGAGGATGCTTAAGGTATCTTGAGGACGATTGTCGAACGTTGTATAACTGTTTTAGAAGGGGTGGTAAGGAATCCAGTGAGTTATTTTCAATATAAACTCCATTACAAGTCATATTTGTTGACAGACAATGGAAGATGCCTGGGATGGAGAGAAAATAAACAGCAATACCAATGGCTTCATTACAATGAAGCTTTATTAAGAGCTAAAAATTTCGGATGTGGTCTTGTACATTTAGGCAAGTTGAAAACATTGCGGAATGAACATACGAGCAATATTATAATTTCAATTGTAGGAGTGCAACCCGGTTCACATGTTGGGATTTATTGTCAAAATTGTCCAGAATGGGTTTGTGAATTACAACAATTATGAAACGTCTTTTGATCTATGATTGCTCAGGTTCTTTTTGAACAAGGGATGTATTGTTATTCCATTACTATTGTTCCAATATACGACACATTAGTCCTTGGGGATGCTTATGACTTTATATTTACTCAAGGTTTAGCACATCAGGGGTTTGCATAAACATTGATTGCATTATTTTGTACAGCCAATATATCCACCGTAATTTGTGATGATGATGAAAAAGCTAATCTTCTTCTAGACAGGCCTCCAATGTCCTTAAAACGACTTATTCACTTGAAAGACCTGAAACCAGAGACAATAGCCCGTTCCAAAAACCAAAGAATCGAACTCCGTAAATTTGAAGAAATTGAACAGCTTGGTTCTACATTTGGACATAGTCATAAAGAAATACCTCCACGCCCTGACGACATTGCTGTCATATGCTATGCCCCTTCAACGGACGGTAACTCAAAGGGCGTTATGCTCAGCCATGAAAACATTGTTGCTGCGGTGTCTGCCGTTTTACTTCAACTTGGAGAGCAGAGACCCAGTAGACAAGATGTAATGATTTCCTTTCTTCCAATGGCTCATATGTTGGAAAGGTGCTGTCAGGTACGTAATCAATTAATGACTGATTGTTTCAATCAATAAATATTTATTGTAGGTGTCCGTATATATGCAAGGTGGTTCCATTGGCTTCTTTGGAGGATCTGTTCGAGGGCTTACGGAGGACATGAAGATTCTAAAACCCACTATAATCCCAGCCGTTCCAAGATTACTCAATAGGATTCATGACGATGTAACCAAGTTATTGCCTAAAAATCATGATTACTACAACGTCTCATCCTTCTCTTTTAGGCTATGGTTGAAATAAATGCTTCCATCCTACAAAGATCTTTCTTCCGGATGGCAATGCAAAGTAAATTGACGGAGCTGCAAAAAGGGATCATGAGAACAAATAGTTTTTGGGATAAAATTATTTTTAATAAAGTTCAAGAAAGGATGGGCGGAAGACTGCGTCTATTAATCGTGGGATCCGCTCCATTGGATGGAAAAGTCCTTACTTTTATTAAATGTGCCTTTAGTTGTGTGGTATGAGTCTCAATCTCATTTTATGAAATTATTTGTAATCAAAAAAGGTTGTGGAAAGCTATGGTCAAACTGAATGTTCAGGCCCTGCCACTTTAACGATACAAGGGGACTACACCCCAGAACACGGTAGAAATCGCGTTATCATTTGTTACTGAAAATAATCTTTCAGTTGGACCACCATTGGCATGTTGCAAAATTAAATTAGTGGATGTACCAGAAATGAAGTATTTTTCTTCCGCTTCTCAGGGTTAGCGTTTATTCACACTCATTCATTCATTCACAGACGAGCTTTACTTTAGGAGAGATTTGTGTTCATGGTTCAAATGTCTTTAAAGGATATTACAAAGATCCTCAAAGGACAGAGAGCGTAATCGATAGAGATGGTTGGCTTCATACTGGAGATATTGGAACATGGCTACAGAATGGAACGTTAAAAATAATTGATCGAAAGAAACATATTTTCAAACTTTCTCAAGGTGAATACGTCGTTCCGGACAGGATTGAAAATATTTATTCTCAAAGCCAGTATGTATCTCAAATCTTTGTTTACGGGGAATCTCTCAAAGTAATGGAACCTCCCAGTGACAACCATTACATCCTTTTGTATTACAGTCTTGCCTAGTTGCTATAATAGTACCGGATGTAGAGGCTGTGAAACGTTGGGCCATGATGAATGGGATTTCAGGCACCTTGTCCGTGCTAAGTGCTAATGATAAAGTTAAAGCTTTAATTCTAAGGGATATCACAACGATAGGAAAGCAGTCTCATCTCAAGTCCTTTGAACAAGTAACTCTGCTTTCTCTTGAATACATACATACATATTTTTTGATTGCTTCTTTTTTGCAGGTTAAAGATATTTATCTACATCCTGATTCATTCTCTGTGCAGAATGGACTTTTAACACCTGCAAGAAAAGCTAAACGTGGTCAACTTACAGCCTATTTTAAGCCACAATTAGACGATATGTATGCCAAATTAAACTAGTAAATATTGATTAACTAGAACTTATTTAGAAAAGTAAAATAATTTTTTATTACATTCCTAATTTACCTTTATTTTTGAGCACGTGAATTTCTCCACTCAAAATTAATTTAATTTACTGTGATCTCATTTGTGGTTAAAAATGTCCAAAATGTTACATAATTTTGAACAACAGTCGCACTGTAGGATTTCATACAAAATGTATTATTCACCCTGATTCACCCATCTGCAGTGTACTTTCAGAGTCTCACCTTATCTTAACGCTTCCTGTAAAATTTAATGGTGACATCCATGATACTTGAATCGTATTTTTTAAATTAGGATTTCCATGATGTGCAGCATTCTAATATTATTTCTTATCAAAAACGTATGTATTACAAATCCAAATATTTACCGATTTTAATCCATTACAACCATGCGTTTTCACATTCTTATTTGGAATAAAAGTTCCAATAGGATTACCCTCAAGTGATCTCACTTGAATGTAAAATCCCTTAAAACTTTGTTCTTGTCCAGTAATTGTTACTAAAAGAAGAAATACTTTTTGATCATTAGATTTTAACACAAGGATATTATACTTTTCACCATTTCTTCGTTCCCAACTTGACGCAAATCTGAGGTCACTTCAAACGGAGGTGTTGATGTCTGTGGATTTTGTTTATGTCCAGGTTTCATGTTTGTACAAACAAATTTTGTTGGTGGAACAGACACCGAAAATGCACAAGCATTTGAAAATGATATCAAAGTGACGTAAAATAGTTTCATTATGAGGCATTAATTGAATGTTCACTGATAGAATGATTTGATGCATTTTATTACGCTATTTAATCCAGTACGTGTAACATCATTACTGAGTTTTTCATCATTGGCGTGTGGATTTTTTTTAAATTTCTTTGTTACAAAAATAATTATCAAGGCTTGACAAACCATATTCATTTAATTATTTCATACAATGAAGCTCAACCGTGCATGGAGCAAAACAAGAATGGCTTTTCTCCTCCATTTCTACATACAACGAGTTTGTTATTATTACAAAGGAAACCATTTTCAATGTAAAAGGCTCTTGCAATTGAAACAACTTTTTGAGGTAATTAAAAAAAAGAATGTTAAAAATTCAAATAATTTTTTCAGTGATGGACATGCAAGAATTATTCACATCTCATTGCAGCTTAAAGGATGGGGATGAGGAATTCCTCAAGAAAAATTACAGTGCTGCTATTAAACATTATTCAATTTCCCTTAAAACATTTCCAAATGAATCAACATTAGCTAAACGTGCAATGTCCTATTATAGTCTTAATTGCTATACTTCATCCCTTCAAGACTGTGAACAACACATCCTCCAGTATCATTCCAAGAAATGTGTTCCAATTAAAGTAAAATGTTTATGGGGATTGAGAAGGTATGATGATGCCATTGGATTTTTAAAATCTCAAGAGTCCTCGGATCCAAAACTAGTGGCACTTTGTAATAAAATGCTGAAGCAATCCAAAGGACACATTGATATTGAGGAACTATTCAAATTAGAAAAATACAAGTGTCACAACATTGGAGAATTTGGAGATGTTGAAATAACAACAATTCCAAACAAAGGTAGAGGTCTAATTGCCACTAAAAATCTCGCCCCTGGAGATCTCATTATTTCATCAAAAGCATCTCAAATTGTTTTTAAATCTGATCTCATACAAGTACAAGATGAAGAATCAATTCAAGATAAAATGAGCAGGACTCTTAATTGGAAAATATATCAGTTAATCCATCACGATAAAGAAGCAAGAGCTGAATTTTGCAGATTAAGTTGTGATAAAAGATCTAAAGGGAAAGATTGGTTGAAACAACACCTCTCTCAAGTTACGAAAGAAACGTTTCCACAAATATTGTTGGAAATTGAATACAGAATATTAAACAATGGATTTTCAAAAGGAGATGAATTCTGTGGAGTTTGGTCCCTACCATCTTTGATAAATCATGATTGTGCAGACTGCAATTCATTCAGGTTGATATTTGGGGATATCATGTTAATTAGAGCGATAAAACCAATTGCCAAAGGTCAAGAGATAACTATAGCATACACTCACCCTGTTTCAATTAATCGACAAGAAATTCTTAAACAACATGAAATACCTTGTGATTGTCAACTCTGTCGGATGGAACAAAAAGAGGATCCGCAAGTTAGAATTAAAGTACAGAATGTGCTGAAAGAATTAAGAAGAAGTGTCTCAAAGCCATTTAATCCAAAGGATCAAATGCCCTTGATAAGAAAAATACATAAAATAAGAACAGATTACTCCTTATATAATTTTGCTCTATTGGATCCTTCTGTTAATGAAGTTGTAGCAAGACTTTGTCAGGAAGAACAATGGGGGGATGCCGCAGAGATTGCACAATTGCAGAGAAATATAATGGAAGCAAATGCCCGTCCTATAGAAGTTATAGATTGTGATTGTAATTTATTTAAGGCCTTCTTAGATCTCAAAAAGTTAGATAAGGCACAACATTGGATTGAAACATTGAAAAAGGATTTGATAATAGCTTATGGTAAAGTATGTGTGGAAGCATTAAAAGAATATCAAATTGTTCAAGATCTGGAAAGGTGTGGCATTTCCTTTAAAGCCATTTTAGATAAGCCTAAACTTGTTAGAACCCTTGTGGTAGAATAGTTTTTTAAGTAATTTGATAATGCTAGCATTAATTATTAGTTTTAAGAATATCCGTCATCTTTGTCGCAATGCAAGATAACAAATCTTTAAGGACATGGGAAATGGTATGCAAATTGCTACATAAATATATTGCTGTATCACAGGTATCATAGGTAAAACAAAAGCAACCTTAAGTACTGTAAATATTCAGCCTTCAACCTTTCAAGTCTAATAATAAGCAACCTGATTGTATTTAAGATAAGCAAAAACGTATTCCTCAACTCAAGTGCCATTTTATAAAAATATTTTCAAAATACAAGTTTCAAAATCAAACTTGGTTTTGCCCAGATTTTTATGCTGTTAATGAGGCATAGGCTCCGTTCAAGCTAATCAAAGGTTACCCTCTTCCCTTGACAAAGCTATGATAATATGATAAATCATTTTTAACAGTGGCTGCAAAATTAAACTAATAGAGACTTTGGTAAATGAATCTGATTGATCTGACTTGTAATATTTTTTATATTTAATTTATGCACGTGCATGCTTGATCATCTTATTCAAAACGATGTATGTATGCAATTTCAACTAATTAATCCTCTGTTAAATTGATATCCTTTTTCGATAATTTTGGATTCTAGAGTAAATTTCGGACGACATGGATGTAAATAATAATGATCTTTATTTCTCAGGCTTTCGATGTCTAACTGACATCATTATCAGGGATCACAAATTTTGAAAAGGATTTTTGGATTCTTGTTGCAATTGAATGACATTTTCATTCTTTAAAAATGAGGATTGTTGCTGAAATCGTGAAAATCATCCACAGCATCTCCCATCCAGCTTTAATCTGCTTAACTCCAAAAGATTTTTCATTGCATCCATCAACTTCTGATTCCGTAGTACGTGTGCAATTGTTTGTTGTGTAACAGTTTGTTGGTGATGGTGTTGTTGATGTTGATGGTACTTCAGGCGGCGCAAGAAACTCTTCTAAGCTGTTATAATTACAGTTCGGTCCTAAACAGTGGCAGTCTTCAGCCTTGTAATTATACTCGGAACAAGGCCTTTCAAGCTGGTTGTAATTTGCCGTAAGCGGATAACAACCACGAAATACTTTTGCCAAATCTTTAGTTTCTACGTTAAATGGAGTGATGCGAACAGAGCAGAAATTAATTTGACCAGGATTTGGAGTGGGACAGGTTTCCTAAAAATAAAAATGAGAAAGGAATAAGTTAAAAAAAATATTACCCTTGATGGAAAATTTTTCAACGTCACACAGTCATCTCCCCCACTTCCGTTACATTTAAGACAATTAGTAGATCCTCCATTGCATAAATCATCATCACATGTGCATGTCAAAGTATAATCTTTATCTGTTTTACTTGTCTTGCACGATGATGTCAACCTAAATCCTGGTTCACTTTTCATTTCTTGTACTTCGAATACAGCATTTTCATTTTTGGAAGCTTTAAGCACAACCACACACGTTCGATCGTAAACAATTTTTGTTGGATTTTTACATTCCTCGGGATCAGAACATTGATAGCAGTTGGTGTTAAGTCTCCATTTTTTAATCTTTGTAGGTTTGTTGCATTCGTAATTGTCACAAAGGCAATATCTTTGTTTAGTGTAATACTCCCTTTCATATGTTATTTGAGTGTCGATGCATCGATTCATTTCTGGAGTTGAAAGGATGGGGGTTGAAGCGCAACCAAGAGTGTAAATTAGACGGCTGTTTGTAGGATTATTGCTAAATGTCAAATTAATGAAACACACTCCACTCTCACCTATTAATGGCAATTAAATAAGACATGCAAATAAAAAAATATGATTCTCATACATTGTGATTGAGATGCATCATGTTCGTCATTGCATACTCGATCACCCGTACAATTCTCGGCATTGTAGCAATTTTTATATGCGTATCTTGGATCATCCTTGTAACTTTTGGAATTGCATGGTGTTTGAGGATCCCCGAAACAGAAGCATTGTCCCTCCTTGTACAATGGATCACTGCAGGATATCGGAGAATTTGAAACCTTACTTATTTTAATAGGACTGCATTCTCGTTTAATCAAGGCCTTTGAAGGGTCTGAGCTAATTGAACAAAATTCCATTCCATTGCATTCCACCTATGACAAAAATAATTTACTAGAACTACTGTGTAGAGTACTAACAATTGGAGGCAAAGGTTCTAAAGTAGAGCAATTTGATTTCCCGTAAGCTTTACATTCATAACATTTTGAAGGTCCATTGCATTTATCATGACTACAAGAACAGTTCATTGTAACGTCTTTGGAAATTGCATCAACAGGATCTGGATCATTATCATCAGGATCTGGATCATTATCATCAGGATCAGGATCAGGATCATCATCATCATCTTCATGAGTGCGTATTATTGAAACCGGAGTGCTACACATTGTTGGAATTGAGGGACCACATTTTCTTTCATCAACAAAGGAAGTTGATTCGTATGCATCATAGCTCGTTTTTAATACCATCACACAAGCTTCCCCCACAGCACATTGCGTTGTTTTTTTGAATTCTTGACAATCATCTTCTCCAGTGCATGTAAAACATTCCAGTCCAGAGGTTATGGATAATGAATGAAGGAAAAGGGAAAGCGTCAGAATAATAAATATTCTCATTTTAAGGACTTTTGATCTTTTCACGTCTGGTTTTGACTTTTGATATTACAAAATGGAATTTCAATTGTTCGAGGTTTAACGTTTTCTTGTTTCCATGATTAAATAGTATAGGAACCTCTATAAATAAATATTTGAGTAATAATTAAGGGATTAATTTTTTGAAACCCTTTGACTTTCATTTAAATCTTTTTAATTAAATTGAATTACATTTTCATTAAAAAGTAAGAATTGTTGCTGAAATGGTGAAAATCATTTCCCACCAAGCTTTAATCTGCTCAACTCCAAAAGATTCTTCATTAACTTCTTCCGTTTCATCGTTGTTCTCAATTTTATTTTTCCATTTCGAATCCTGAAATGGTTCATTGCATTCGGGAGTATTGCAGTAGCAAATACTTATGTCGGAATTTCCCTCTCCAATGAAAACATTTCTTTGACATTCATTGAGTTGAGATCCTGATGGAAAGGTTTGGTTGACACAATCTCGGACAATTCTTGAGTTTCCATTTTCATACTTCCACAATTCAAATGAACAAATCCCTTGTTCGCCTTTGAAAGTATAATTTAATTAAAGAGCACAAAAGACGTAACTTACAGTCTTGCATTTCCGCTTTTTTATCACAATTCCATAATTCCCATTTAAGTGAGCATTCCTTTGTTATGAAACAGGATTGTGTTGTTGATGTTTCTTCAGGCGCAAGAACCCCCAAATCCAGATTGTTATCATTACAGTTTCGTCCTAAACATTGGCAATCTTTAGCCTCGTTATGATGACAAGGTGATCCAGTCAGGTTGCCGTACTTTGCCGTAAGCGGAAAACAACCACGGGATATTTTTTTAGTTTCTACGTTAAATGGAGTGATACTAACAGAACAAAAATAAATTTGCAATGGATTTGGATTGGGACAACTATCCTACAAATAAAATTGAAAAAATGAAAAAGGAACAATTGGTTAAAAAACGATTACCGATGGCAGAAAATTATCCAACGTCACACAGTCATCTCCCCCACTTCCAGAATAGGTACATTTAAGACAATGAGTTGATCCTCCATTGCATAAATAATCAGAACATCTGCATGTCAAAATATATTCTTCATTTGTTGAATTTAGCTCGCAATGATTCCTTCCACTAAATTCTGGTTCACCTTTCATTTCTTGTATTTCGAATACAGCATTTTCATCATTTTTGGAAGCTTTGAGCACAACCACACACGTCGGTTCGTAAACAATCTTTGTTGGATTTTTACATTCCATGGGATTAGAACATTGGTAGCACTTCTTTTTATATTGCGAGCTATCACGCATGAAATAGTCAGGTCTGTTGCATTCTTGATAATCACAAAGGCAATATCTTTCTTTAGCGTAATACCCCCCTTCATATGTTATTTGAATATCGATGCATTGATTCATTCCCGTATTTAAATGGACGGGGGTTGAAGCACAACCAACAGTGTACATTAATTTATTGTTGTCAGGATTATTGCTAAATGTCATATTAATGAAGCACGCTTCACTCTCACCTATTAATGGCTATTAAATAAAACGCAAATTACAAAATATGATTCACATACATTTTGATTGTTGATCCTTGCATTCTTGGATACCATTACTAGAACACTTCCTTGGCATTGTAACATTTATATCCGTATCTTGGATGATCCCTGTAATTTTTAGAATTGCAGGGTTTTTGAGGATCTCCGAAACAGAAGCATTGTCCCTCCTTGTACAATGGATCACTACAAGATATCGAAAGATTTGAATCATAACTGATAGAGTTACATTTTCGTTCTATCCTAAAGATAGAATCCAAACTCATTGAACAAAATTCCATTGCTTTGCATTCCACCTGCGACAAAATAATATACCACTTATTGTAAAAAGAGAACTAACAATTTTAGTCAAAGGTTCTAAAGTAGAACAACTTGATTTCCCGTAGCCTGTACATTCATAGCATTTTGAAGGGCCGTTGCATTTATCATGACTACAAGAACAGTTCATTGTAACGTCTGTGTATGTGGAAATTTCACCTTCATCATCTTCATCAGTGCGTGTTGTTGAAACCGGAGTGCTACACATTGTTGGAATTGAGGGACCACATTTTCTTTCATCAACAACATAGGAATCATATTCGTCTTCGAATTCTCTAATTGTCAATACCATCACACAAACTTCCCCCGCAGCACATTTCGTTGTTTTTTTGAATTCTTTACAATCATCTTCTCCAGTGCAGGTGAAACATTCCAGTCCAGAGGTCAGGGATAATGAATGAAGGAAAAGAGAAAGCGCCACAATAAATATTTTCATTTTAAGGACTTTCGATCTTCTGACTTATGATGCCAAGGCTGATAAGAACACGTCTGACTTATGATGCTGTTCTGATTTTTTAGTATTACAAAATAAAATTTCATAGGCTCGATGTTTAATGTTTCCTTGTTTCTATGATGAAATAACGTCGGGTACATAAATTAGGCTAATTACGCCCAACTCACTGATTTTGATAAAACTTGATGGTTAGGTTAACCCCTTAAAGTGGCCCTTATTTGTCACAGGTCAAATCCCCTTTCTAACAATGCATAACATTATGGGGGTTAATTTGGAATTTTATCTACCACCCCCACAATCTTGGGTGGGTGTGGTCTCACTACCTCCAATACTGAACTCATCCATGTCATAAAAATTGGAGGTAAGTAAAGAGGTGAAAACATAACTTGAAGATTCCGATCCGTTCTTGAATTATCGTGCCTACGCAGGGAACAGATGGACACACAAAACGTTCGCTTTACATAGTTACATAGCTTTGTAATAATAATGGGTTCTAATTTGAAGACTCCAAAAACCCCATCCTTCATCTGAAACTGAGGACGAGATAAGTGCCGCACATATTAACTACGATTGATAGAGTTGAAGTCAATAAGTGAGGTAAGTAAATAGTTTTGGTTGTATTTATTATTGTAAAGATAAAATCACAATTAGAAATTCCTGATAATTTCAGCACCTACAATTTCTTTATTTTTTTACTTTCTATTCACTTTTTAGTTTTGATAAGAAAAAAGTAAATAAAAAATACATCACGTCATCTGTATTTGGAACTCGGGGATATTGCGTAAAAAATGAATAAATTCGATTAGCATTATGGGTGCACTTGACTCAGAGGTTGTTTCGTTGTTTGTCCAACAATTAATCAGACATTTAACTCGAGTAATCTTTCGTGGTTTTGATATGTATTGATGTGATCACTGAGGCACGTTCATTATTCTCTTAACACTTGAACAGAATTGAACAAAGCTACATGCCACATTCCGTCCCATGGAAGTTCAAAAACTTACTCCAATAGACTTGGAAGATGCTAGCCTTACAAGTCTAATTGATGACGCCCCATGTACTCTTAGCTTCTCGGAAATGTGTTGTTCCAGTGGTGGTGAAGGATTTTGTATTAAAAATATATCAGGGGTTTCAAAACCTGGGGAAATCCTAGCCATCATGGGTCCTACAGGTGAGATAAACTTAAATAAAGTAATTAAGTATATAAAATGTAATGCAACGGTAATCCTACAGGGTCGGGAAAAACAACGCTATTGAATGCCCTATCAGGGAGATCTCCCATTTCCTCGGGATCAATTAAAGTAAACAATCATTTCATTTCAAGACGGATTTGGAGATCTAAATTTGCTTATGTACTACAAAACGATGTTTTCTTTCCAACCCTAACTTTGAAGCAAACGCTTATTTACACTGCACTCCTTCGTCTCTCAGACGATCTATCTTACAAGGAAAAATTAGGAAACGTTGAAGACATTATACAAATCTTGGATCTTGAGCGTTGTCAAAATAATCCCGTTGGAGATGACGTAAATCCTGGTATATCTGGGGGAGAGAGGAAGCGTCTATCAATTGCTTGTGAACTTATAACAAATCCTTCAATACTCCTAATTGACGAGGTAACCAGCGGTCTTGACTCTTTTACAGCAATTCAAATTATAAAAACGCTCAAATCCTTTGCACAACAAACTCATAAAAACGTTATCCTCACCGTCCATCAACCCTCTTCCCAAATGTTTCAACTCTTTGACAATCTTCTCGCATTAGCTAATGGAAATGCCGGATATTTTGGACCTGCATCAGAACTAACAAAGTATCTGGATAATTTAGGAATGTTAATTGAAGTTAATTACAATCCTGCGGATTTCTTGTTGGAAAAACTTAAAGATGATGAGGCACGAGTTATACAAGGTTGGAAAAGCATGGGCAAAGGTATTACAGGAGGAGAAGAAGTAATGGCAAAATATGAAGAGAAGGAGCCTTTACAAATCAGCAAATGCAGCAAACGATCAATGCAAGCAAGCTTTTACAGTCAACTTAAAGTACTAACGAAAAGAAGTCTGGTGCTGTCAATTCCCCGAATATTTTCAAGTATCAATCTAATACAAACAGTTATTTTTGGACTAATGGCCGGACTCCTTTGGTTTCAAACCCCAAGAACAGAAGACAACATTAAAAATTTACAAGGATGGTTGTTTTTCTCTGCAAATTATTGGATGCTATTCGTCCTGTTTCAAGCGCTTTGGGCATTTCCACAAGAAAAACCCGTAATTTGTAAGGAGCGAAAGGCTGGAGCTTATCGCCTAAGCTCTTACTATGTTTCTAAAATATTGGGTGAACTACCCCTGGAACTTGCTTTACCCACTTTGTACTTTCTAATATCTTACTTAATGATTGGAGGAACGTTTTATTCAACGGTGGGGGTACTGATGATTCAACTCCTATCTTCAATTGCGTCACAAAGTGTTGGAATGTTTTTTGGCTCAATTTTAAGTACAGGACCTGCAACAACTGCGGCTGCAATATTTACCGTTGCAGCACAATTGCTTGGTGGTTTTTTAACGACGAATATTCCCCCTTCCTTGAGGATTTTGTCGTTAGTTTATAACGGCCTGAGGAATCTTCAGTTTGCCGAATACAGTTGGGGGCATAGGGTAGAATGTGGCTTGAACAGTGTATATGAGAGTTGCAAAAGAGGAGCAGAGTTTATCGATAGAAATGATCTTTTAAGAAAGGACGAGACTGAATTTCCTTTTTGGGCAAATACAGCCGTACTTTTAGCATGCATTGTTTTTTTTAGAGTTGCTGGATACATTAGTTTAAGAAAACAGTTGAAATAATTATAATTTTTGCAATAAATAGAATTTACATCAATTACATACATTCGCGATTGCTTATTTTATTAGATGCGTCAATTATTAACATGAGCACGATGGAATTCACAATCATGAATGAATAACCTTTAATCTACAGCAAACAATTTCCAAATTTCAGTGAAATAATTATGGTCAAGTATGTTTAGATAAGCCGAAAGAAAACAAATTCAAGTGGTCCCGTGCAAACACAATGAATTGCCAAAAATTTATTTGTACATACATCAATCATCATAAAAATGTTTTTACTCTTAATTAATCAACTTATCTCATCTTGTATCAAATGGAAAAAAGATTTGCATATATCTTAAATAAATGGTGATACTTGTCGTATTATGTAAAGAAAAAATGACTCGATCCACTCGATCACTGTTTTCTTGTAAAAAACGTCGGACGGTATTTAAAGCTATTGCCGCAGCTCTATCTGCACTTACACCTTTAAGTCCTGTTGAAATGCAAGGAAATACCTGAAACAACAATGCAATTCCATTCCCTAAATTACATTGCAAAGCTTCTGTGATCACTTACAATGGTTCTCAGTCCATTATCTATTAAAATTTGAAGGCATTTAACGTAACAATTTGTCAGCTTCTCGTCCCACCCAGTAGTATTTTCGAAAGGACCATTTGTGTGAATGACACCTGCAAAAACAATTTCTTAAAATGGCTTCTAAATAAATAGTTTCCCTACATTTAGCTGGTAAATTGTATCCTTCTGTGAGAAACACATCTCCAACTTGTAACGTACTTGTTCTAGATGCAAGTCTTAATCCTAAACCCGCTTCATCATAAATACATTTCGAGACTCCGGAATCACTGGAGAAACACTCCGTTGTTGAATTAACTATGGCATCAACAGAGAATTTAGAAATGCATGTATCATTGAAACTTAAAGATACTAAATCATTAAGCCTTTTATCCACACAATAAATGGGATCTCCTACTACAAAAATAAAGATTTTAAAGATGCTCAAAATATTCCAAAACTTACATGCAAAGGGGGGCAGTCTTCCCTTTTGGTCATTTACATAAATAGACCAAGTAGGAATTTGGTTCAATTTGACGCTATTTTCTTCGTTATTGTTTGGATCTAAAAGACGTTTTAGAATAGAAGAATCACTGTGACATCTATAAGATTGGGTATTGTAGTGAAGGGGTTGGGATTGATACGTTGGGGTCAATTCGGAGGGACTTTGGTAGGGATCACCATCCCATGGGTATGCCATGCAGAAGGACAAGTGAAGTGATTGAATGATTGATGATAACTAAGCGTTGTATAATCATTGGGAATAATTTTATATTATCAAAACATTTATTATCTGATACACTGTTTATTTGATGAAAACTAATGTACAAAGATGTGTAGATAGGGATCAAAAATAATACGAAAACTTCATCCCGGATTTTATGTCTTATTAATGTAATTAATGCCATTTCCCATTGTTGCAATCCAGTCTAACTTTGATTGTTAAATCTTTAAAATGAATATAATTTTTTGCGTCGCAGCCAGTAGCGTTTATTTACTCGGATGGCTGGTGTCAAGTACTTGTTTTGCCTAAATATTAAAATCGATAAGATTACAGACTGACGACGACGATGACGAGTGAGGTGATTTTTGGACAAAATAGTTTAAATGAAGTCATCCGCTATGATTAATCTCTAATTAATTTCAAGTGTGATTGATTGTTCTCAATGGGAGATGATGTTCATTGACTAATTTCAGTAGCATGTAACGTTGTAACTAAAATCTGACATGTGTAATAACACCTCCCCTAACAAACATCATGTATGTATAAATCTTAATTTCCTCAACAAGTTATGAAACGTGGAGCATGAAGCAGGCTAGTCACACCTAAGGCATTACGAAAATTGCAACAATTTTGAATGCATTTGAATTTTTTAAATAACCGCATTAGAAATTAATATATTGAAACTTTATTTTACAACTAGAGATAAGCAAAAACATTTTCGGACTTGTTAAATATCCGTAGGATGGACTTGGCGCATAGACATTATAATTTATTATAAAACTTATTATGTAAAACAATAGGATAGAGATGCTAATAAAATATCTTCTGCTCGTTGGCTTTAGTAATTGATCATTTCTATAACCGGACATATAGATAACTTGTGTGTATTGATTCGTAGCTTTAGTTCCAACAACATACATGCATACAAAATAGAATTAAATTATATACACAGATACATTTTGATTATGAATTACGGTATGAAGGGACATTTAAAAACTGTTTAGTGTTGTGAATGGAATAAAAAAAATAATAATAGTGTTAATATTATTCTAGACATTTCAGCAATACTTGCTAAATAGTTTCCATCATATTTCATTTCATATTTCGTTAAATTAAATTAATTAATGGTATCTTCATTCTAACCACAAATAATTGACCTATTTACTAATTGTACATCTCTTACTCTATTTAGTAGACGAAATATCATTTCTATATTATTTATCACTTAATATTATTGTTAACATGCAGGCAATATTTGAACAACACTTTCTGAAAGCTGTTATTAGCTTAAATCTTGTGTTACTTTTACTGTAAGACATTTATTCCCAGTTTTCCATGCATTTTAAGATTTATTTTAGTTTACAGTACAGTGATTGTAAAACACAAGGGGATGTTTACCAAAAATGGGTCCAAGATGATAGAATACCACCCTTGGGCTCAATTTTTGGAGAAACTGAGTATTCCAAATTGTATTCAAAAAGGATCGTGAGATCCACTGACGACGACGAAGCTTCATCTTTATCTCCAATAGATGAGGATGAGAATGAAGAAAATGGTGAAACTACAACACTTACTCCTTTAAACTCCAAAGACGAGGACGATGAGAGTGAAATAATTTCTGCAATTTGTGACAATGATGATTTAGATAAAAGCAACGTCACAAAAAAATCCTTAAATGAAAAATTAACTTGTATCTTACTTAAAAAACTGAACAAAAAATCCTCCATCAAACCAAAAACAAAGAACAAACCTAAAGAACCATGGAGTAATTACGTCCCGGAAGACTACGATAAGTATACAGTTCCAACTATACATCTTGATCTTCTTTTACCAAATGGAACGCGTTTGGTGAGAATCGCCCCGACGGAATGTTACACTTATCTGAATTTACGAAATATTTTTAATTTCGATGAGGCTAATGAGGTACTTATTAAGACAGTTTCAACAATTTATTTAAATCGTTGTTCGCATAATTACATTTTCAATTATATATGTAGGCTGTTACATTTGATGTAGATTTAATTATGGCATGGATTGATGGAAGAATTCTCAAAAAGTTTAATACAGCCCAACAGTTAATTGATGCTATTAATACAACGAAGCCGATTGTTCTTAATCCAAATTTTTTGAAAAAGCTGTGGGTGCCTGATGTATATTTTGGTTTGTCCATTAAAGGATCATTAATTTCATTTGATTAATTTGTATTATTCCAGAGAATGCTCTATCAATTGTTCAACCAACGTTGTTTGGTAATTCACAAACTGTTGCTTTGAATCCAATATCTGGAGTGATAAGTTACAGGACAAGGTAATATTCATTTGAAATGTAGGTCCTTGCTTTTTCACTTTATGTAATTTGCAGAGCCCTAATAACATTGAGCTGTGAAATGGACTTCAAATATTACCCAGCGGACACACAGAAATGTAGTTTCATCGTAAAAAGCTGTATAAATTAAATGGTTCTACAAAAGTTGGTTTTCCTAATTTTATTCTTACCAAACAGTTTCTCATACGACGGATCAATTTCGTCTACTGTGGTATCTGGACGCAGGTTCCACTGGAATCTATCTTCATGAAACCTCAGATCCTAATTTCAATTATCAAATCAGTAATTTTACAGCATACCCCTCTCCCTTAAAGGTTGGACCTGGGGCTGTGGCATCAAGTAAATTACATACGCAGAAATCCTATACATGCTTGAAGCAGTTTTTTAATGTTTTTCACAGCTACTCAGTACGATAATTTGGAATTTACGTTGATGGCAAAAAGGAAGATGACTTATCATTTAATTCAAACGTATTTTGCAAGTGTTTTCTTTGTGATCGTGACCTGGCTTTGTTTTCTGATACCTCCTGACCTCTTTGAAGTTCGAGTTGCAATTGCATTAAGCACACTGCTAACGTTGACAGCAATGTTTTCATCAATCAGGTTATAGTAGATTGTTGGATTTGCTTTTAAAAATGAATTATTCGTGTTCTAATTTAGAGAGGGAACACCGGTTGTAAGCTATGTCAAAGCAATTGATATTTGGATTGTTTGTTCCATTATTTTTATTTTCATTTCTTTGGCTGGATTTACCTTGACTGCTTGGTAAAAACGCTTTATTAAATATTTCAAATAAATTGCTTCAACGACTGACGTTCTAAATAGGGTTAAACGTGGGCTGAAACGAACATACAGACTTTCAATTCCTGTGGATGATGTCACATTAGAAGTAAAAAATATTTTATGCAAGATACATTAATTTAACAATATTTAAATAATGCATTATGAATTTATAGATGCTGAATCCAAATGAGGAGGATAGTAGGCCTCTTGACGAAGCAGAAATTAAAAAAAGATTAGCAAAATTACGAATCATTATGCTACTAATTGAACACTATGCTGTTTACACGTTATCAAGTAGTTATATTTTATTCAACATAGTTTACTGGACATGGTTAATGACACAATCTAATTATTTTGTCTGGGATGTCAACCCAGCTAATAATCGCATATAATAAAATTTAAGGCATTTCATTGTTTCTGGTAAATCTCAAAACTGGCATTTGTTTCGAACCTGGAAAAAAATTAAACTTTACTCCATTCACTTCGATTGATGAATTGAATTTTGTAGGGTCCAATTCGTAAGTTGGTGGTCCCTTAAATATCATGCAATGTTAATTACTAAAACTAAAATCATATTTTCCCGTTTCCTTACCTTCAATCGAAACACCAAGTTGTACTTGATTGCATTTTCATCAAGTGCAATTGGTGTATCAAAGTCAACATAAAAGATGTTACAGCCAACGTCCGTTTGGACTGTTTTTGAAACTTGAGAAAGAGTTCTTGTCCTCTGTTCTGAACTTGAAGAGCTCTTCCATACCATCTCAAGCCTTAGAGTGATTTCATATTCAATTCGAGGTTCTCCAACAATTTTTGTTGTAAAGGGGCCAAAAAATCCACAACCAATTAAAAGAACATTTTTATCAGCATAAAATCTATTACAAATTCCAAATAAATAAATAAATGGGTTCAAAGTAATTGGAATAAAGGTACATACGAATTTATACAGTCACTTGCAGAATATTTGGAGTGCAGCTGAAGATTGTGCAATAAATGCGTCACTTTTTCACGATCAACTTGATGAGATGAATTTATTAATCCTCCCAAATCCAGGAGGCGAGAATCCATTGAAAGCATTTCCTTCCCACGCCACACCTCGAATATTTCGTTACTCATTGTTTTGCAACTGATAGAACGTTATTGGATAGTTCCTATTTAGTTTTATTTTGTAAAAGAGTCGTATAATATTTTTTATAATTTTCTGGTCTCATAAATGCGTCACCCAAAGAGGAAGTGAATAATTATAAACACAATTTCCTTGATATAATTTATAATTTAGTATGGCATATGCTTATTCTCGTACTCGTATTGTGATCAAATGGGTTTAATTCTAGTTTTATTCAAATAAAACTTATTTAAATTGCAACAATTGATTAAACAATGGAGCCATTGTTCGTTGCCAAACTTCATATCCTAGAACAGAAAGATGAACTTTGTCAGCAACGTATAGCTCTTCATGAATAGTGTCATTCTCATCAGCAAATTCATGCGTCATTTCCAGATAAAAAAGATCATCATTGTTCCCCATTTGAGACAATGCAGCATTCACAAGCTTCCCTTCTTCAATCAATGAATCAGGCTTCCCCCCTGCTGGCAACAAGCCCAATAAAAGAATACGTCCATGCGGCAATTTTCCTCGGATAAGATTAATAATGTGCTCAATATTCGCAACAATCTCAGGGGCTTTGTCCCCATTTTGAAGATCATTTCCACCAACCATTAATATCGCTACTTTTGAATTGATGCCATCAAGAACACCATCTCGTTCTATTCTATTGATTGTATCTTGTGATGTGTGACCAGAGACTGCGACATTTAAGGATTCTATTGAACTGTAATTTGTGTTCCATAAAGTTAGACCAGTTGTCAACCACTGAGCAGTTAAAGAGTCTCCAAGCCAAACTGAAAAGATTATTAAAAAGAGAAATATTTACAGTAATATTGGACATTATCAACGTAATTGTTTAACGTTACACAAACCTGCTTTGGCTGGGAATGGACGATTTAAAATTTCAGTGAACATGAAATCCATAGTCTCTGCCCATTTAGCGTATCCAGCGGAACTCAAGTGTAGTTGATCATCCCAATATAAGGAAGGAATCACTTGACCAAGTCCAGTGGAAAACTGAGCTTCCATGTCCAAATAAAATAACTTTGTTCCCTCATCATACCAACTGATGATTGAATTTACGATTCCTGGAATGAATTTCAGATCCTCCTCTTGGCAAAATCCCCAAAGTTAAAATTTTGATTCCAGGATTCCTTTCTCGAATTAGATTTATAATGATCCCAATATTGTCGGCGACAGTTATTTCAGGAATATTCCCAGACAAGTCATTCGTCCCAATTTTTAAAACTGCAAGATATGCATTCAAATTGTCCACTATTCCTTGATTGTTAATCCTGTCAATAAGGGTTGTTGTACGATCTCCTGCAACTCCTGTGCAATTAAAAACACAATTAAGAACAATCAATAAGGAGAACAAATATAATTTGAGAAAGAAGGAAATAATGGTTGAAACAGAGATTTGTCTTGGAGTTAGTGGAGTCAAGTTCATTACCGGTATTTATCGACCCTAGTGGTTCATAAAATTGATCCCATGTAGCCTTTCCATCGTTTCTCCACCAATCAGTGATAGAATCTCCCAGAAATACTATAAATTAAATAATTTGTCTTAATTTGAGTCTTCTTTTTGAATAGAATACTTTTACATACCAACTTGGCCCCTATTTTTCCATAAAGTTTCATTCAAAGGTTTTCCAAGTACTGTAGCTCCTAAAAGTAAAATTGCAAGTAAAAATGAATTCCACATTTTAATGCGAATTTAAAATGTTGGAATATAACTAAAAAGTATTATTTGCATATATAAGATTTATCTTACTCGACAGTACTTTATATATCCTTTGAAATATCAAATCATCGCTCAAAGAGGATTAAAGAAATCAAAAAATCAGCTCAACCATTTATTTCAAGATAATATGGAGTGCAGAGATCTC